>JADBJO010029603.1:0-12500 GCA_016801955.1 Conus betulinus
TGTGATGTTGGCCATTTCTGCGCTCAACGGTGGGTACCTGACCCATTCTGCCGGCTCGTAGATAGCTGACTGTTCTGCTGTTTTTAAAACAGGAACGTCCGGGTTTCTCCTCCTATAGTGTGGGTGTTTAATGGTGTTTCTGTTTGTTTACCGTTTTAAATGCAGAACTGGGTCTGTCTGTATCCAGTATATAGATGCTGATTGTTCCTATGTAGTATGTGGAAGTCTGATTGTTTCGTTGTTGTAGTCTGTGGCTTCTGACTGTGGCTCTGCTCTCTGATGTGTGTCTCTTATTAGTTCTCTCCTGTTCAGTGTAGGATGTTCTAATTGATTCTCCTGTTGCAGTTCAGATGTCTGTTGATTCTTTTTTCATAGTGTGATGTCCTGATTGATTCTACTGTTCAATGTGTATGCCGCCGTTGTTCTGTTTGCTGCGATTGTGAGAGAGCCTGAATTGCCACGAGGATCAAATGTCGCCGGTTCGAATCCCACTGGTGCCACTCAAAAAAAAAAAAAAAAAAAAAAAAAAAAAAATTGCTCCCTTCGTGCCCAATCTGACTGTAGTGATCTTTCTGGTTGGTAGTTGGGTTGGTCATATTAGTACTCCACCTAACCCACCCATCCTCTTCCCCTTCTCCACTGTCATAAATTAGTTATTCCCCGTCTTCCTATCGCCCGAAGTGTGTTGTTCGGTCAAACAATGTCTGTAACCAGCCTTAAGCGTATACTTCTGGATCATCTAAATGGGTTTTAATGCTAATCGTTTTCATCCGATCACGTTCATTGCCAGTTCTCGTGAAACCGAGATAGTCTGTGTGTAACGAAAGCCTACCAGACACACCTACACACCACACACACACACACACACACCACACACACACACACCCACACACGCACACACCCACACCCACACACACACACACACACACCACACACCCACCCACACGCACCAGCACTTCGCACAAGCCTCACGACGTTCGTGCTTCCACAGGCTTGTTTGATCGTAGATTCGTACAGCAGTTTTATTATACCAAAGTGTAGCGCTTTTCTTTTTTCACTGTAATGTCATATATAAAAGTGGCACCCAAACAGAACGAGAATGTCATGTAGGCTACTGACCGCTAGAACATTATCCTCAATACGTGCCATGACGAGAATAGTTTTTGTTTGTTTCTTCTGCATGATAAGCCCCATGGCATCACGAATCGGTAATATGGGAGCAACATGAGCGACCGTTTCACGTATTAATTTTTCATACATAACGCCACCGTCTCTCTCTCTCGATCCTCTCCATCTCCAGTCTCCACATCTCTCCTCGTCACGCTCTCTCGTCTCGGGTTCTCGCCTCCATCTCTCGCTCTCCTCCTCTCTCTCTCTCTCTCATATGCACGAAAGCAAAGCTCCCACTCATGCACCCACTCACTCACAGCCACCATCACCATCAACACACCAACTACCTGACATTAAACATGGAAAGACGTGCAATCCTGTTGTATTCACATGGCAGTTGCAGATTGTTTTGACAAAAACTAATGTTTTTTCTATACAACGAGAAAATATTATTGGAGCCACAAGAAGGTCTGAACGTTCTCGTTTGTTGAAAAAAAACAATCGCGAACAGGTGGGGTGGGGGTGGGGTGTGGTGGAGGGGGGGGGGGCACTGTGTGGAGAAGGTGTGGATAATATTCGCGAAGACGCTTTTTCTGGAGGACAAAGGATTCTTTAAGCCTGAAAACAAGACCTTCTGTTCAGCAACGTTGCGAACAAGAAAACCGCAGAACTTCTGTAACCTTCATATTTGTGAACGACTTTTCATTGTGCTTTCGGTGTCATTTTGGAAAGCATAACTGTATGACATATGTACATTAAACGTAAACAGTATATTATTCGAATAACAGGGATTTCCTGAACAAGCATTCATAATGCGGTAGAAAATGATACAGCTGAATGGATCTCCTGATGCATCCTCGACGCCATTTGTTCATCTCATCTCCCCCCCACTTTTTCGTCTGTTTTCCACTTGCACTTTTTAGCAGCAAAAGATGAAACGCTTATGGTCCCGAAGAAATCATTATAGAACGTTGGATAGGTCCAATAACGTAAATGGGCAGATGCGTGGGTTTTGCGTTCATGACACTTTTGTTTATCCTGGCTTTTGGAAGAGCAGACTGAACCCTTACCTTGGTAAAAAGAAGCCGAGAGAGAGAGAGAGAGAGAGAGAGAGAAGAGAGAGAGACAGACGCAGACCGACAGACAGACATACAGACAGTCAGAGACATAGAGAAAGATAACATAATTAGAACCGGCATACGGAGATCGAGAGACAGAGAGACAAGACAAAGAGAGACAAGCGCTGACAGACAGAGATAGGAGAGAAACAGAGAGAGAGAGGAGAGTAGAGAGACAGAACAGACAGACAGACAAACCAGGAGAAGGGAGATGGTCTAGCCGAGGAAGAGGCAGACTGAAGAGACGTTGCAGTCCGTTTATGACAGATCTAAATAATTAAACATTAAGGCACGTTCTCACACCAAAATAAGACCATAGCACAAAACGCCACAGACAGGCGGCCATGTCAAGCAGCCCTTCTGTTCCTCCGTGAAAGAAGCCCTCTGTTTCACAACATATCTCGGTCCGGCTGACAACAACGTTTCACCCTGTTTCAGCGGCACCATATCGTATTCAAGTAGCACAACACCCAAGCACTCGCGCGCGCGCGCGCTCGCCCACGCATGCACACACGCACACACATACGCGCATACCACACCACACACCAAACAACACACACACATATACACACAAGCACACAGTACACACACTGACAAATCCCACGAGAGAGAGAGAGGAGAGAGAGAGAGAGAGAGAGAGAGGAGAGAGGAGAGAGAGAGAGCGAAGAGAGAGAGAGATCAACCAACCATTTACAATGAAACTCTCCGTGTAAAAAAAAAAAGCGAACAGATTCGTTCAGCTACTGTCGAGGCAGACGTCCATCCCTTAACATAGAATAAAGCTCTTAGCTCTCTTCATTCAACACGAAAGTGGTGACTCTGAAAACAATCCATGGGACATGGTGTGCCCAAATAATTTAGCGACAGTCAGGGGACATGATGGCAGAATCACGAAATCATCTCTGTCTCCTGCTATTATTTCACGGTTTCGCATTTTGTTTGTTCTGTATTGCTTTTTGTGTTGTTTGTTTGTTTGTTTGTTTCTCGTAGAAAACGCAGCTGGTTTTCTATAAATTTGCTTCCGGTATAATTATAACTATTATCATCTATTACTAGTAAAGAGGTTCTCATTTGCTGCATGAATGCAGAGAAGAGTGTTAAACTCCTCTGCTGGTTTACTACAGTAACTTTCGGTTTAAAACGGCAGCAGATTTATTTCGCTTAGTTATCCTTCTGGCCCCAAAATTTCAACTGGATTACAGTACCCAATAGTTACGATAAACAAATACGTGTGCGTGTGTGCGTGCGTGCGTGCACGCGCGGCGTGTGTGTGTGCGTGTGCACGCGCGCGTGCATGCTTGAGTATATACGAATGCTGGAGCGGCGTGCGCATTCGTTCGTCCGTATGCCTCTACAACACTTAAGTGAAGAGGAAAACGTTTCGGGTCAGGTGCGCTCTTCACACTGCTCATGCCGAGCCCATTACAACTAGAGGCAGGGTCAGCAGCACTGCCTTCCTGTAGACACTGGGTATAAATGGACCTCAGTCAGCAGCACTGACCTTCCTGGTATACACTGGGTTATTAAATGGACCTCAGTGGTCAATCAAACGTGCGCTGACCTCTTCATGCATGCAGAGCACCCCCCTCCCCTCCCCCCCAAACCACCGTTTGTCTTAATCAAATCCAGATTCATCAGCTCCCACCACCTTAGCGCCCAAAGCTGTTCACCGTGTCGATAAGATATGGGTGGTCACGTCTGTAGGAATTTCGCCGGCCGTGGCGCGGATACCCGTGATGGTGGCGCGCAGCCACCCCGGAAGACGTGGGAGATGTGATAGGCTGACGTTTTCGGAACCTAAAGGAAACTGTAAAGAGATTTGTGAATATTATGAAGGAATACGGTTGACAGGAATAACAGATAATATTTGCTGAGGCGGGGAAAAGGTGAAGGGGTGGAGTAGTGGGATAGTGTCCGGTTAGGAGCGTCGGGACGTGGTCGGGAGTGAAACCATCGTACCCAGCAAGGAAAAACGCGCTAGCAACAGAAAAACAACGGCCTCTCACAATACTTATGCGGACAGGTACGGCCTCTCACAATGTAGCAAACAGGTCTGGCCTCTCACAATAATTATAGCGGACAGGTCTGGCCTCTTACAATGTAGCGGACAGGTCTGGCCTCTCACAATAATTATAGCGGACAGGTTCTGCCAGGTCTCTCACAATAATTATAGCGAACAGGTATGCCTCTCCTCTCACAATAATTATAGTGGACAGGTCTGGCTTCTCACAATAATTATAGCGGACAGGTCTGGCCTCTCACAATAATTATAGCGACGGGTCTTGCCTCTCACAATAATTATAGTGGACAGGTCTGGCCTCGACTCTCAACAATAATCATAGTGGGACGGGTCTGGCCTCTCACAATAATTATAGCGGACAGCTCTGGCCTCTCAAAATTAATCATAGTGGACAGGTACGGCCTCTCACAATACTTATGGCAGACATGGCAGACAGTACGGCCTCTCACAATGTAGCGGACAGGTGCGGCCTCTCACAATGTAGCAGACTGGTCTGGCCTCTCACATAATTATAGCGGACAGGTCTGGCCTCTCACAATAATTATAGCGGACAGCTCTGGCCTCTCACAATAATCATAGTGGACAGGTACGGGCCTCTCACAATAATTATAGCGGACAGGTACGGCTTCTCAGAATGTAGCGGACAGGTATGGCCTCTCACAATGTAGCAGACAGGTCTGGCCTCTCTCACAATAATTATAGTGGATAGGTCTGGCCTCTCACAATAACTATAGCGGACAGGTCTGGCCTCTCAAGATAATTACAGCGGACAGGTCCGGCCTCTCACAATAACTATATAGCGGACAGGTCTGGCTTCTCACAATAATTATAGCGACAGGTCTGGCCTCTCACGATAATTATAGTGGACAGGTCTGGCCTCTCACAATAACCATAGCGGACAGGTCTGGCCTCTCACAATAATTATAGCAGACAGGTCTGGCCTCTCACAATAATTACAGCGGACAGGTATGATTTTTCACAATAGTTATAGCGGACAGGTCTGGCCTCTCACAATAATTATAGCGGACAGGTCTGGCCTCTCACAATACTATAGCGAACAGGTCTGGCCTCTCACGATAATTATAGCGGACAGGTCTGGCCTCTCACAATAACTGTAGCAGACAGGTCTGGGGTCTCACAATAACTATAGCAGACAGGTCTGGCCTGTCACAATAATTACAGCGGACAGGTCTGGCCTCTCCCAATAATTATAGCGGACTGGTCTGGCCTCTCACAATAATTACAGCGGACAGGTCGGGCCTCTCCCAATAATTATAGCGGACTGGTCTGGCCTCTCACAATAATTACAGCGGACTGGTCTGGCCTCTCACAATAATTATAGCGGACAGGTCTGGCCTCTCACAATAATTACAGCGGACAGGTATGATTTTTCACAATTACAGCGGACAGGTCTGGCCTCTCACAATAATTATAGCGGACAGGTTTGGCCTCTCACGATAATTATAGCGGACAAGTCTGGCCTCTCACAGTAACTATAGCGGGCAGGTCTGGCCTCTCACAATAATTATAGCGGACAGGTATGGATTTTTCACAATAGTTATAGCGGACAGGTCTGGCCTCTCACAATAATTACAGCGGACAGGTATGATTTTTCACAATAGTTATAGCGGACAGGTCTGGCCTCTCACAATAATTACAACTGACAGGTATGATTTTTCACAATAGTTATAGTGGACAGGTCTGGCCTCTCACAATAATTATAGCGGACAGGTGTGGCCTCTCACAATAATTACAGCGGACAGGTCTGGCCTCTCACAATAATTACAGCGGACAGGTCTGGCCTCTCACAATAATTACAAGCGGACAGGTCTGATTTTTCACAATAGTCATAGCGGACAGGTCTGGCCTCTCACAATAATTATAGCGGACAGGTCTGGCCTCTCACAATAACTATAGCGGACCGGTCTGGCCTCTCACAATAACTATAGCGGACAGGTCTGGCCTCTTACAATCTAGCGGACAGGTCTGGCCTCTTACAATCTAGCGGACAGGTCTGGCCTCTTACAATCTAGCGGACAGGTCTGGCCTCTCATAGTAACTATAGCGGACAGGTCTGGCCTCTCACAATGTAGCGGACAGGTCTAGTCTTCCCGTCAAGTCGCGGAACTTGCTACTGTCTGTGGGTTTCATTATATCATTCAGTCACTGCTATGGAAATAAATTATAATGATTTTTGAGGAGGAGGAGGAGGAGGAGGAAGAGGAGGAAAAGAACGAGGAGAAGGCGGAGGATCATGATGAAAATCTCTCCGTCACTTTGTCCCAAGTCATCTCCCATCATGATTGTAATCTTCCTCAAATACTCCATCACCGGCCGGCTCTAAGTGTCCTCTTGCCGACCCCTGCGTAGCACGCTTTTGACCCTTGCACAGCAGGATAAAACTACGTCCCACAGCGAGACGTCCATAAATATGTCATGTCTCTAAAGTTTGTACATCACTCACTGTACCTGCGTCATCAGTGCTTTGCCCAGGAGGTGGATGTATGGTGAAAAAAAAGGGGAATGTGAGGAGGCGTAGGAGGTGGGGGTGGGGGGTGGGGGGTGCTGGAGAGAGGGAGGAATAGTTTGTGAAAAAGGAAGGAAATAGACTCTACACACCTCTGACCCACTGACCATTGGCTGACCCTCCTCCATCACCTCTCTCTCTCTCTCTCTCTCTCTCCCTGCCTCTGTCTGTCTGTCCTCTATATCTGTCTCTCTGTCTGTCTCTCTCCCCCTCTCTCTCCCTGTATCTGTCTGTCTGTCAGTCTGTCTCTCTCTCTCTGTGTCTCTGTCCTCTCTCTCTCTCTCTCGCTCTCTCTCTCGCTCTCTCTGTAAAAACATAGTTGAGATCGTGGATGTAGTGGGTGAAGGATCGGCATCTAACCACGTCCAGGCGAGGAAACTGTTCAACTGGCTGGGATGCCCTTTACGGTAAAACATGTATTCCAGCTTCTTGCTATGCGTTGTTCATCAACGTTGGTCCGCTACCTGTACACAGCCCATTCGCCTGCGAGTGAACCACAGTGCATGTGCTTCAAACTTGACATTTTGACTTTCAGCTGTGAAGAGTGGTCAACATCTGTGAATAAGATGTAGACACAGAACTAGTCAACAGGTAGGCACAAACGATTTCAAAGTCTAGTCGTCAACGGGTAGGCACAGATGTTTTCAGTGTCTGCTAAGGAACCGACACTAACGAAAAGGGGAAACACTGATCCTGTGTGTCCCAATGCTCTGGTCTAAACGGAGGTCAAGAGTTGAAAGGTTATCTACCAGGGTCACGTTGTGATGAAATATGGGCGAGTGAGAACACAGCTCACAATCCGTACAAGTCCGAGATTGTTACCATGTTCATGGTACACGGAGAGAAAAAAAAAAAAAAAAAAAAAAAAAAATTATCTGTGACCTAGCCTGTGCCGACAAAACTCTTCTTTGTACAGACGCTGCTGTGGATTTCAAACGGAACCTGCATTACGTGTCGGGCCATCCGATTCCCCGAAGTCTGTAAACTTCCTCGCGATTGGTTCAAGTTGATCACGATCAACTTTCGCCAGTCAAAATCGTCTGCTGGATGGAAAAGGGTAGGAGTGACGTACGGGAGCATTTACTAGCTTCATAAATCTCTCATAACTGTTTCCACAGGAAAACAGGTTTCAGCCTTCAGGAAAACGTGGTTATGTAGTTATCCCTGAGTATCACAACTTTTTTCCCTTGGGGTAATAACTGTCTTCCTTGATCTGCCTAAGAATCACAATTGTTGTCCCCGTGACCTCGATGAAATCATTATTATTATTCAACGCCCATCTTAGGCCCATTTTGATCAGAAAAATGATGGCCCCGTTCTTCGTTTTCGTTGTCCTGAGTGCTGTTTCTCTTGCCCGAAGAAGACTTAGCAGGTAGAAACGCGTCGTGTTTTTGTTCTGTGATTCAGTTTTGTCCATATGTTTACTGGCGGAGGTATTTTAAATACCTTTTTAAGTTTGTTTCAGTTTCTGCCTGCGCTCACCTCGCTGCGCAACTAACTGTAATTATCGGGGTTATTCCTGAAGCTTGCAGCTGTTTGCTATCATGTCACGAGTGAAACGGATATCATCGGTGTTATCCCTAGGTATTACAGCTCTTTTCCCCATTTTCTCGGGGGGAAATGTCTACTATCCTTAAAGAAAACAATGACAATAGGAGCCTTTTGTGATCCTCGTGATGACAAATCTTTTTTTTTTTCACGTGTTTGTCATGGCAAACAGCGACACAGCTGTTTTTTCTTTGTCCGCAGACGTTTCCTCAAGATAGTACCTGTTTTCGTGTGGAACGCAAGGATAATAGTTGTTGTTGTTATCCCAAGGGGGAAAAAAAAAGGGGGGGGGGGGGGGGGGGGGAGTGGAAATACTTTTGTGACCATCAGGGAAAGCATGGAGAACACTTTAGATATTCATGATCAGTGGTTCCGGAATCCTATCCAACCACGTAACTACTCAGCTCACCCGTACCCACGTTTCACAGAGAATACAAAACTGCCCCATCGTCTCCCTCTCCACCCTCAATCTTCTATCACAGCCACCACGACCTCCCCCCCTCTCCCCTTCCCCCTCCTTCATCCTACTCTCCCGGCCTCGCGTTCTTCCATGATGCGAGAAGAACCGAAAATGCGTCCGACTTGAACATTTGAACCACCGCCTCTGGTTCCTGCTGCACCACAGACCTGACACTTATTTTCGTAGTTACAATCTCTCCACAGGAAAACTGATTACGTGGACGAATTTTCAATCTCAGAAGTCGGTCTCCTTTGGCTCTGCGTGTGTGTGTGTGTGTGTGTGTGTGTGTGTGTGTATTCGTCATTGAAATATATATTGAGACACGAGTGTGTGAGTGAGTGAATGAGAGAGAGAGAGAGAGAGAGAGAGAGAGAGAGAGAGAGAGAGAGCGGACGCTCGTGGGCAGATCCAAGAATTTAGAACTCTCTCTGAGGAGTACTTGCACTTTAACTTCCAAGGAATTGACTTTGACGAGATGACAGACCTAATATGGTCTCTTGTAGTCGGCTGGGCTAATAACAATATGAACTTTATCGTTTATAAACAGCCATGTATATGTGAACACGTAGGACCAAATTGTAAGTCCAGCTGTACTTACAATCGGGTTTCAACATCTCAGGTGATTCCGCTGGCGAAGACAGCTTCTCCACAAAAGCTGGGGTACGGGTGGGGAGCGGATAGTAGAAGGGGTGGCGCGGACAGAGTGAGGGGTGGCGGGGATAGGATGTGGGGGTGGGGTGGGGGGCTGATCTTTCTAACACCACACGACTAGCACCAGATGACACGAGTACACAGGGCGTCGAAAAAAAAGCGTTTGGGAAATGCTGCGAGGGACGAGAGGCAGCGGGTGGGAAGATGTGGGGGGAGGTGGGGGAGGGGGAGGGGGTTGGAAAAGCAGAAACAGAAGAGGTAGGGGAGAGGATCTAATCCCCATCGTCCGGAGACGAACTCGGGGGCTATGTTACTTGAGCTAATTGGGTGCCGCGCACAAATCTAGAGGATAAGAATTTTTACTTTTTTTTTTTTCTCCCCCTCCCCATCTCTCTCTCTCCCCCCCCCCCCCTTTTTTTTTTTGTTGTTGTTGTTTGTTTTTTTGTTGTTGTTGTTTTTGTTGTTTTTGTCTTTTACCCTGAAAAGCCTAAAGAAAGGCGAAAAGTCATGATATCATTTCGTTCTCGTCATTAACAAGAAAAGGAAATTCGTGTTCACCACGATTATAATCGAAACGAACCCAATATAACGTTACAATCTTCATCGTAGGACAGTAATGAAAATAATCCGTATTTATTTCAACTACAAATCGTGTGATTTTGAAACTGAAATTTGCAAATTAAGACCACATATCCTGTTGTTGTGTATTGTTTGTCTTTGTTTTTAACTTGTTTGTCTTTCGGCCGAATGTTCTCGAGCATTTAGGCAATTAAGGGTAGTTTTGCTGTTGTTGAGAGCAAGTTCCTTGGGTTCTTCAAGTGTGCAAATTCAGGCATCACAGAGGGGAATACCCCGAGTCGTTTACTGAAGGAGGGGAGTTACTGGGAAGTGTTTCGCATGTCCGAGGGATAGCGACAAGTAGTTGCCGACCTGCCGGTCCTGGGCAAGAGAGTGTGTCCACCATGCCTTGGGCTATTCACTGGGGTTGTCCAGCGGGCTAAAAAGGAGGCAATCGTGTCAGGTGACCGTCACGGGTAGCGACCGTCAGCCTGCAGGCAGAGTACAGCGACCTTCAGTCGTTCTTGTTCTGAGGAATGAATGGAAGGCTTCGGCCTATTGAGTAATTTGCACCTTGTTGTCTGTAGAGGTAGCAAATACTTGAAGCATCAGTCCTGGCTGGTAGAGAAGTCCAGGCTGTTAGTATAATGGGTAGCTTTGGGGAATGGAACATGAGTTTGAATAGGAGGTTATGCATTAACCACTTGGTACCCAAGTCTTTGTTGGTGCTAACAGCTGTGGTGTGTGTGTGTATGTGTAGGTGACTAGTGATTCCATTGGTGGAACAAAATAACTCGGGGATTTATTGGTACAAATCGTGTGATATGTGTGTGCCAGTGATTCCATTGGTTGAACCAGTTAAACTCGAGTTTCTCTTTCTTTGAGAATGGATATATAAGGTGCCTGGAAAACCAGGAAGTGTGTGACTCACTTAAGGGAAAGTGAACTCGCCCGTCTTGCTGAGGGCTCAAGAAAATACAGCGAGAAGCAGAGGTTTGCTGTCGCCTCGTTGTCTCCTAGGTGGGGGGACGTAAGACAGTGGAGGTTGCTGTAGCCTCGGAGCCGACGACGAGAAGAATTGTCTCCCGTGTGGGGACGGTCGACAGCAAGACGTGTTAGCCTGTTGGAGCCTAGACAGGGAGCTGCCAGACAACGGTGGGGTGTTTTTGCAGCCAGAGAAGACCTGTGGGAGAGGCCGACAGGAGCCCTTTCCGTGGAGAGGCGGAGTGCGGTGGTGGAGTCCGGAAGACTCGGTGTGAGGGTGCGACTAAAGCTACGTTGCCAGTGTTCCCCAACTGGGATTTGGCCAATCGGGAGGACACAACAGTGTGTGGCAGCTTCAGCTCGTGGTCGCACAGTGTGATGAGAGAAACTGACGGTCAACCAAGGAATGCTGGCAAGTTATGGACGTTTCATTTGTTCTTAAGTTTATAAATGTGCAAATGTAATAGTGAAATATTGTCTTTCCTGGTTAAGTAAGAATCACTGAAGAACAGGGGATGCGATTTATGAGATTGTCTGTATGGTGTTTACATTGTTGTATGATACAGATAATTGTGTTGTGTAGTGACGGGTGGGGGCTCGGAGTCAAGTTAAATAATCATTATCATTGTCATGAATTTTGCTTGTCTTGCCTAAAGAAGACCAAACAGGTCGAAGCGCGTCGTGTTTTGTTTTGTTGTACTTTGCCCACTTCGCCCGGCGGACTAGTAGTTCTTCTTTTAAGTCTGTTTCCATTTTCCGCAAGCAGTCGCCCCACTCTGAAACTCTCTTATGAACAAGTCGTTCCCGAGCCTGTAGTCTATCACCACGCAGTTCACGTTTCTTTAGCCTTTCACTGTCACAGAGCTCAGTGGCCTGCCTAGACACATCGTCGGTCAGTCGCAGTCACCCATCGCTAGTTCAAATCCCGCTGACGCCCAACATAAGAACTGGCCATTTTTCATGGCCTATGTTCATGTGTTGTTGTGATGGTGTATGCGCTGTGTCAGATAGCGCCCTCCCCCCTCCCCCCCCCCCCCCCCCCCCCCCCCCCCCCCCCCCCCCCCCCCCCCCCCCCCCCCCCCCCCTTCCGCTCTCCTAAGATTGTCGTCCTCGCCAGTAACTCCACCTTTGATGGGTGTGCAGGTTAAACCTCAGAGTGACGACTAAAACACACACACACACACACACACACACACACTGTTGATGGGTGACGTGTGCGTGCCCGATCTACTAGTCCAGTGGTTGTGCTTTTACCAATCTTGTTGACTCCATGGAACCGTTTCATGGGGACCAAGACTTTTTTTAAATGTTGTCAAGTGGACTTTTGGCCAGTGGGCTTTTGGCGCGTAGACTTTCGTCGAAGGGGGACGCTGTTCACGTAGGGGGAAAATTTTAGTCGTCGCCAAAAACTCGCTTCGTTTCAGGCTGTCCCAGCAGAGAACTGTCTGTCTGTGTCAGTCTGTCTGTCTGTCTGTCTCTTTTGTCGGTCGCTCTTTCTGTCTGTCTGTCGGTCTATTCTTTCTT
>JADBJO010029603.1:17500-18844 GCA_016801955.1 Conus betulinus
CTCTCTCTCTCTCTCTCTCTCTCTCTGTCTCTCTCTCTCTCTCTCTCTCTCTGTGTGGTGAACTGTCTGGATGAGTCTGTGTGTGAAGGAAAGGCAAACTGGTGAGCAAAGGGAGAGAATGCAGACAGAAATCTCACTGTGCACCGCTCACTCAACGGACAGAAAGTCGCAACACACAATGTGATACCACAGATTCCATATACAGTGCAAAGTAATGATCCTTTCAAACAAATCTCTCACACACCACAAGCAGGACAGTGGCTGAAGAGAGTCACCACTCGGCAGACTGAAAAGACTACATATCCCAGAGGTTGTTACATTATCTCAGAGTCCAAAGAGGGGCACAAACGGAAACGCTTCCGAAAAAGGCACATCTCAAATTTAGGACTCAAAACATACTTCACTAGAAGATTTACAAGGAAAAACAACTCTCAAAGCAAAAATAAACATTTTAGGTCTCAAAGCTCCCCCCCCCCTCTCTCTCTCTCTCTCTCTCTCTCTCTGCACACGCGCTCGCACGCGCGCACGACCGTGCTCACACACACACACACACACACACACACGTATGGTGACGATGAATCGAGGTGTGGAGCTAGAAGTGGTGCTGTGTGACGATGTGGGAAGTGCGTATGTGTCGGAACTGTAAGAATGAAAAGGTGGGCTTCCTGCATTGTGCACGCGAAGCATTCGCTCTGCTCCTGCCAACACGACAGTGACTTTAGACATGCTTGATGTTGTGTAGAGGGATGCTTGAAGTGCAGAGCGACTGGCTTGGGATCGGCAGTGGCGGATGTCATGTCCAGAGGTGAGTGTGTCAAGTGTGTGTGGGATGCCTGAACTCCAGCTCTTGCCGCACAGTCCATCATGGATGGCGTGAACAACGTTGCGGCTCTGACAAGAAAATGTGCGTGTGATTTAGAATGAGCCCACGGCTTGGCCAGAACACACAGTTGGATGGTCGGCGGTTTGGACTATCCTTGCCTCTGTCCTCACTCGTGGGATCTTTGGATTCACAAGACAAAATCGTTTTAAGTGCGGTCTTAAACTCGCGGGGAAAATGGATCGCTCGGCATGATTTCGGTGTAACTGTTGAGACTCGTGCGAAGGAAAGAAGAAGCCATGCAGATGAAATGGAATTGTGGTCGGTTGGCATACATTGCAAACTCGAATCGTAAGTTAACAATCTCACCTGACAGCGCCATGATATTGAAGTGCACTGTACTTTGGAAATAAACTAGTGAAATTTGAACGCAGAGATTACTAACACATCCTGCGTAAGACGAGTTCCAGTGAGACGTATTTTGCAAGGATATGGGGATTGCCGTGCTGTTTCCCTTGACAACG
>JADBJO010029604.1:0-18844 GCA_016801955.1 Conus betulinus
AGGCTTCCTTGGGTGATGCAGGGTTACTCTCGGCTAGTCGGTTCAGTAGCTGAAGACAGTACTTCTCTGGGTCTCACTAGGACTTTCGGGCATATCTTTTCCTTGTCTACCTTTGGCTGACTCTGCGTAAAAACCCAGTGATGGTGAGGAAAACCCACTGACCACAAGGAAAGTCCTGCTGACTGTGGGAAAGACTGCAACCCGGCAGTTGATGACAATACCTCTGGGTCCCACTGGTACCTTCAGGTGTATCTTTTTCTTTCATGCAAGAGTTTCAGATAAACTGTGAGATCAAGATGGTAGAACACAATGGTACTGGCGATGGAGAAGCAAGAACACTTCTGTCCTCTGGTCTCTTCATTAAGTCTATCAATGAGATGCCACCTACGATCTTTGAACGCTGTCCCATTGTTCATTGGCTCCACGGGTTTTACCATGATCGGGCTTCGTCGATCAGGCCGATACCTTATGTATAGTTATCTCAAAATCTAGTACACCAAAACAGAAACGCACCTAGTGAGATAAAAACGATGTCTTGTAGATGATCTTCAAGTTACGGGCAAGTTGTACACAATGGGCGTTCTTTCTGACTCATAACTGGCCTCGTGTGCGCAGGGAAGTCAAAGGGCAATAAACCAGCACATGACCATTGTTGCTGAGACCTCTTTTAAGTTGTGCTTCTTTCCCTTTGAAACCACTTCCGCCTCGGAAGCCCACAACCACCACAACAAGTTCAACATGTCGACTGCTAACAAAACCCCGATTGCTAAACAGCCGGTCCAAGACGGTTCCTCGAATGCTGACTCTCGACGAAATCAGGTAGGCATTGAGAAAATATACAGTAACCTAGGAAATTCCACGCCGATTTTAAGACAAATGCCATGCTGTCGCGTAACCCCTAGACAGAGTGACTTGACAGATTGAGCAAGTACGTAATTACTGTATCACGGGACCCTGGCTTGATCAGATGATGTCACGAACGGATCGTACGACCCAGAAAGAAAAAAAATGTTGAATATAAAAGTCCAGTCAGATTCTGCGTCCGTCTTTTCAACATCATGAAGCAAAATTGGCCCTGACGAATGCCGATGGCTCCCAATTTAGTTATTTAGCCGAATTTAAACGTGTTTGCCACGCAGATTTGGACATCGTTGATCAAGGCCGGGAAAACAAATCAGTGTCTTTGTAACCTGTAGGCCTAATGACTCATTTTTAATAAGGCCATGAATTCAACTTGGTAGTGGTGAGACAAATACCACCGTTACCTGGCCTAACTGTTGGCAGGGCATAAAATGCGAAAACGAGTAAAGCGTGTTCGATTATGTTGAGGGGGGATACAGAAAAGTGTGTGTGTGTGTGTGTGTGTGTGTGTATGTGTGTGTGTGTGTGTGTGTGTGTGTGTGTGTGAGATAGCTGGCATACTTCAAACACGTTGCCTTTCTTTAGCATTTTTAGGACAATCAGGATATTTCTTAATATCTGCTTCAAAGTTTTTACTCTGACTGAAAGGGTGAGTGACTAACTATGTTTAGTTTCAGTTTCATCAAGGAAGTGTCACTGCATGCATGTTCATACATGATCTACTAAGTTTCGAGACTACACAGTGCAGGATTCAAGGTTGATGGATGAATAAGTTAATTACCAAGATGAGAGAATTTAAGAAGATAGTCTCATGGAATATGGATACAATGTAGCAGATGTCTGACCTACACAAAACTCCAGTAGCCCAGCGTGCTGGTCAGACCTTGGTACCTACATAGCAATGTCTGTGCCATTTGCTTCAAGACCTGTGAGTGAGAGGAATAGGACCTATGCAGAGATTCAGAAAAAGAGACATGCTTTGGATATAACAGATTAAAGACAAGTTTTGCTGGAAAATCACCAAGGATGTCAGTTTTGATGGTGGATGATATTTTATACTCAGAGAGAGAGAGAGAGAGAAGGAGGGGGGGGGGGTAAGAAGAAGCACAGGGTCAGGTGCCAAGCCCTGTAATAAGCATAATGTGCCAAAGACAGGAACTTTGCATATGAATATATAAATATAATGAATATAGTAGGCACCCGGTAGTGATGAAGATCTTGAAAAATATGATTGATGTAAAGAGGGTTTATGTTGCAATCCACTGTATCAGTAAAGTTCCTGTGATACATCATGGGTAAATCTGTGACTTGGTAATAAAGGGATAGCTGAGAAATATGTATGTCTGTAGTCACAGTCATAAATCTCGGTCCTTAATAATGACAGCACAGTGCTGGCTTGTGTTCCTATTGTTCATCTAGTTACTTGCTGCAATTTGCAAATTTGCTGCTGTGCTTGACTGTCAAGCACACAGTTAAAAAAAAACCCCTTCAAACCAGTGACTAATTAAAGTCCTCCATGATGGAAAGAATTGGATGGTGTCTGTTTTGATGCCAGGTAAATTTTAAAACCACTGAAACCACTGCCATGGGACTCCCAAACTCCATGGGTGCATAAAAATGTACCTGTGTGTAATCGCCTTTGGGAAAGGCTTTTAAAGGCTGTGAAGGCTATAGTATAAAGTTTTAGTCCTATTTGTCTTAACGTTTGCCTGATTAATGAAAAAAAGCTGGATGAATCTTTCAGAGTAACATTTCTGAAAGAGATGACATCTTAAAGTCTCAAGATGTGTGCACAGACCTGAGCATTTATTGGTTATTATTTTGTGCAGTCTAGTGTCCCTAGCCCACTTAGTGCCATTATTTCCATGGCACCTCTTCTGGTTCTGTCTATCCACAGCAATATCCAGAATAGTTGTGTCACAGTCACATCAACCATATAGTGCACCATCAGTATCACTTGAATGCTTCAAGGAGGCAACTGACCAGGGAAGACGGTGCACTTGGTTCAGTGGTATTGGTAACTGAATCATTTTGGTGATATACATATTCTGTTATTCATTTTACATGATACCAAGACACCACTATACATCTATATTAATTATTTCTAATCTGTATATAATACTAGGACACCACTATAAACCACCAACCTGCTAAGCCACCTAGTGAAGTCAGTAATTAGAGTGTGTACCAGTGTAGTGACATTTCAAGATAGTAAATAAATGTTGATGTATGGAAACAGACACTGCCACCATAATAATCCAGCAACTGCAAACAGCCCTTATTACCTATCAGGCACAAATGACAGAATTCAAATTTGCCATAGATGTCCAAGGAGAGATCGAAACTGAGGTGCCACTTGAGCAGGATATAAAATGATGAAAGGCTGTGTAATTTCAAACTTACTTTTTTTTTTTTTTTAATCATCAGTGAAGATGATGCTGTAGGATTCCAGTTTGATTTGAAACATTATGACCGGGCAGCACTTTGCACTTCCTTCTAGCATCTCAGTATCAACTAGGCCTGAGATACTAATAGCAGACACTCACAATTACACAGCGTTGGTAAGGTAATTTGAGCAACAAGCACATCTGTTGAGTAAATGAAATTTGATTATAGGTGATAAACTATGATTCAGTTCAACCCATTTAATTCATTCAGCATTCCAGGATATCATGGGCCCAAAGTATCCCATAGTTATGTTCATGCCTCTGGTAATCTTCAGTTTGCTTCTAATGAGGTTGGAATTCACTGCCTTCCACTTGTCCAAGCCACAACCTAAAACATTACCACTTGTACCAGTACTTGGTGTACTTAGACTGATTCAGTGGTTAAATCTTCATCTGGAATTGCAGTAGACGTTTAGAATGCAGGTTCACATCTCACTCTGATTCTGTTTTAATTTTCAGTGTGACAGATGGATGAATGTGTTTTGTAGAAACCCAGATGTACACCTTTGTTGTGTCACTAGCTCAGGTTGTAACAAAACGGAAGCTAATTGTACTAGCTGAATGATTTTTGTCGCTCGTTTCACTTCATTCAATTAAAGATAACTGTCTGAACTATTGGTGGCCTTGCACACTTCCAAGTTGTCCATAAACTATGTCATTCTGGGTTTTCTTTTTCATTCTCCATTTTCTTTTTTTTTTTTTTTTTTGTTTTTTTCATTCATTTTTTTTTTGGTCATGATATTTGATGATCACTGTTTGTGTTTTTTTTTGCAGGTGATGGTGGGGGACCTTCCTGAAGACTTCCTGCGTTCCAGTCAGCAGCAAATGCAGGAGGACCATCGTGTTGCCCAGGTCCTGCAGGCTCAGCAGCAGGCGGGCTTCGTGCAGCCACTGCCGGCCAACGTCCAGGGACGTCTCTCCATCACCATTGTGCAGGTGGGAAGAGGGAGGGGAAGGGTAAGGAAGGATTGGAAAATGAAAAAGGGGAGGGGGATGGGGGCGATCTGAAAAAAAGATGCTTGTAACAGCTGGTGAGAGACAAAAGTAGAGGGACTGGATTATTTATGAGCTGAGGATTTGGGGACGGTTTGGTTTGCATTATGACGGCACCATATTAGAAGCAGGTTTTTATATGTGATGAATGTGGACATTTGTTTCAGTTAAGCTGAACAATAACAAAACTGAGTGGGTGTGATATTTGAGAGGATGTGGGAGAACTGTTGCGGAAAGGAGAGGAGCTCACTGAGAAAGTGGCCAGAATGAAGTTTAAAGGGACATCAGAACTACTCCTAAAGAGAGTTTTTTTCCTACTGAAAACTACATTGCAATTTTTTTGCCACCAGTTGTAACACTACCACCACAAAGCAGCAGCAACACTATGAAAGATGTTGTTGGAAGGATTAGAACCAAGAGCTAGTCTTGTCAACATTATACAAGATTTCTTGAGCAAAGGGGCAGGGTAAGGTCTGCCATTTGCATCCAGTTCAATCCAGTTTCACATTACATATCTGTAAAATTCACAGCCACTCTCAAAGAAATCCGGTCACACAGCACGGAGGATGGTTACATTGTGTGAGCATGGGGAGAATTCTTTGGGGAGATTCTTTGCATTTTTTGTGCAAGTGTGTGTGTGTGGGGGGGGGGGGGGGGGGGGGGGTTTAAACATCATCATGCTTTCTGTACTCCCAGTTCTTATAGAACAGTGAGTACTTTACAATGGGAACAAAGAATGCTGTCTGTGTGTGTGTTTGTCTGTCTGTCCGTCTATGGTCAAAATGTGTTCCACTCACTCCAGACAAAGCTGCTGGACCGCTCTTTCTGAAAATTTGTAGATATGTTCATTATGGGTCACAGATGATGCCTGATGTTTTATTTTACCAGAATAGCCGTTACTAACAGCTGTAAATAATAATTTTGTGATGTACAGTACAGTTTAAGCAATAATGGTTTATAAACTTAAGTGTAACCAAATTTTGTTAGCTCCTCGGTAGTATAGTTGTTAGTATCCCAGCCTGTCACGCTGGCGACCTGGGTTCATTTCCCCGCCGGGGAGCACAGCTTTTCTTTCTTCTAGCATTTTTTTTTCTTTTCTCTTACATACAACATTTCTACCACCAAAAGGGGAGAAAGAGCTATGGTGACTGATATATATATATATATATATATATATATATATATACATTTTTTTTTTTTTTTTTTTTCCTTCTTTTTTTTTGTACAGCTTACTGGGAGTATGTTTATAGCTTTGTATCTTGTTTTTGTTTTTTTCTTCTAATGTCCTGCTTTTTGTATAGACACTTAAACTGGGTGCCCAGGGTGGCAGTGTCATGTGGTGTTTGTGTGATGTGTGATAAACTGGGGCAAACACTGAAATCTAGCTTTGGTTTTGTGCGTCAGCTGCTGATTCAGATACCGGTATTGTTATCGGATAAAAAGAAAGTGTGTCACCTAGGGAAGCCTAGGAGAATACGACTTCGCCCAAGGACAGGAATGAAGTACAAATGATAGTGACAGCAGAATAAAAGAAGTGAAATTAAAATGGCTGTAGACCAGAATGTAGAATTCAGGTGATAAATATGTTTTACCCAAAATATGAATGGTTGTGAGTAGAATGTGTGATTTTTAGTTGCAAAGTGAGACAACTGCAGGCGGAAATCCAACAAATCTTAAATAAATGTTAGCGATCCGCCAAGAGAAACGTGAACAAACGAGTCACAGATGAAACACAATGCGTTTCAGCCTCTTAATTCTCCTTCAGGAAAGACACACAAGCAAATAACCCTTTTATTAAAAACATTTCTTATCACTGTACTGTATCTAAAGCTAAGGAGTGGTAGAGGATGAAGTGAGAGAATTTTTTTTTCATTTTAGGGTTGTGTGTGTGAGCAGATGGAGAGAGGTGTGTGTGTGTGTGTGTGTGTGTGTGTGTGTGTGTGTGTGTGTGTGTGTTTGTATGCCTGTGTGTACATGTGTGTGTGTGTTTGTGTGTATGTGTGTGTACGTGTGTGTGTGTGTGTGTGTGTGTGTGTGTGTGTGTGTGTGTGTGTGTGTGTGTGTACATGTGTGTGATTGTGTGTGTGTGTGTGTGTGTGTGTGTGTGTGTGTGTGTGTGTGTGTGTGTGTGTAAGGGGGGTGGTTGTATTACCCGGTCTTCCACTGCCGAATATTTTGCACCTTCAGCAAAAAGCAAGAAAGTTATCTTCTGTCCTGATACCATAGTCTTTCTGTATGGTGACCCAGTATAGACGCATTCAGTGACCAGCTGGATCATTCTGTCAACCCATGGACGATCCTTGTCACATCAGCGATTGTGCTAAATAGCAGTATTAACACCTTCTTGCAGGCCCGCCTGAACAAAAACTATGGCCTGACCAAGATGGACCCCTACTGTCGCGTCCGTGCGGGACACACAGTGTTTGAGACCCCTACTGCGGTCAACGGTGGCAAGAACCCACAGTGGAACAGGACTGTGCAGCTGTGAGTGGGTGACGATGCTGTGTGTTGTGTAGCGTCTGTGTCAGCCTCTGCGAAATGAACTGTTAGAGAGGGATTTGAATGCGATGATAGTAGGTTTCAGGGGAGTGTGTGTGTGTGTGTGTGTGTGTGTGTGTGTGTGTGTGTGTGTGTGTGTGTGTGTGTGTGTGTGCGCGCGCGCGCGTGCGTGTGCATGTGCATGTGTGTGTGGTGTGTGTGTGTGTGTATGAGTGTGTGTGTGAGTGAGTGTGTATACATTAAAGCGAATTTTTCTGTAGGAAATAATCAGAAACAAGCCCTTCAACCCTTTCAGCTCAAATGTGGCAGTATCGTTATATCAAAATCTGGCATTAATGCGCCCTCTATGCATCAACTCAAATGATGTTGCTGTGAAGTTGATGCTTCCAAATTATGGGAAGAACAATAGATATTTTTGATCTCGGGTAAAACTTTATCTTCTGACACGAAGGAGCCGGAGAACTGCTGAAGAAATGTCTAAAATGTTATAAACATAAAAAAAGGCAGTGACTGTAAAATGGGCTGTTGCTAGGATTGCAGAGCATCAGCCTCAGAAGGGGTAATTCTTTTCTTTCTTTTTTTTTTTCAACCCACAAAATGCATGCAGCACCCAGGAGTGTGTACTTCAAGAAAACGAAAAATCAGACCAGCTCATGTAAGATTTCTGAAGGAGGTGGAACTAGCATCTGCACTTGGATTTTGAGACCAAAACCTCTTTTCACAGACTTGTATTGTGGCACTTGCTAGTTGTCAATCATGATTACATTGCTTGTTATGGAATCTTTGATTTTGGTTTTTGTTTGTTTTCAGTTCTTTTAAACTTGGTAAGGAAAAGAACCTCATTAAGATATAATTTACATGTAGACTGCACAGAGGTTCAGTTATGAGTGATTCGTCTCCCACAGGACAGAAACTCACTGGAGCCATGCCAGGTTAGCATTGGTGTTACTAATTTTGATGGAGAAAACAGAATTAAGAATGCTTTGAAATTGATTCTTTCTTTGGCTGTGGCATTTGAGAACACAATCAGGTAACAATGTCATCGCTGTGGTGGCTATTTCTCAGTAAAGCTTAGCAGACCTTGATGACACAGAAAATGTTCGACAGTATTTTTTTTTAATTTTTTTTTTTAAAGTTCTGTAGGTATCCCAGACCTTGGATTTGAGGACACAATCAGGTAACAGTGTCATCACTATGGTGCTGTTTCTCAGTAAAGCTTAGCAGACTTTGATGACACAGAACGTGTATGACAGTAGGGTTTTCTTTCTTTTAATACGGTAGGCATCCCAGACCATGGCTAAAGAGGAATTTTATGAAACAGACGTGTCTGCATTTTATAGTGAAATTTCATCTCCTGACACTCTAGGGGGGGTGGGCCACACCCGGTTCATGACTCCGGATGTCCCTCTGCTGCTTTTTTTTTTTTTCCTCCCATCTTGGGATGAGCCATGACTGGGATTCGAACCCATGCCCTTCTGGACATGCTCATTTCCACTTAATGACTCGCGCACTAACCACTGAGCCACAGGGACACCTGATATTTGTAGGAAAGTTAAGCCTTATGAAGTTCACTTTTGTTCCTCCTTGACCAGATCCAACTTGAACACCTCTCTGCCGCTTCTGCCATTGCTTTCAGGGCTTTGGTTTTTTCCCTCCCTGCAACTGAGAGCTGTTTCATGAGGCTGTATGCAGACGTTCCCACAAACCCCCTAGCTCCAATTTCTGCAGTGAGGACTTTGACCTGATAGCCTTCTCTCCTCAGGCTGTTTGCCAGATCAGCATACTTTTCAGTCTTGTAGATCTGAGCTGCCTCCATTCTGTTCTCATATGGCACCGTGAGCTCGATCATGATCAGCTGCTTGGTTGACTGAGAGTGTAATACTATGTCTGGTCTCATGCCACTCTTGCTGATAATCTCTGGGTGACTATTCCATTCTGGGAGGTCTGCTGTGCACTCCCAGTCATCTGCCCCGTCCAGCAGACTCTGCCTGCATGTTCCGAGTGGCACACTGTTGTTCTGGCCATGATTCGCTGCCTCCTGCCGTGAAGAATGTTGCGGGTGCTTTTGGAGTCCTGATTTTCCCTTTTGTGGTGTTGGTACTAGCCCAGACTACTTGTACAATCTCTTTGAGCTTGGTTGTGCCTCCATGTGTACCTTCCTTGAGCCAGGGCTACTTTACATGAGCTTAGGACATGCTCCACTGTTTGTTTTTCATGGCAAAGGGGGCATGAAGGATCGTCTGTTTTTCCCCACTTCACCAGGTTTGCATTTGAAGGCAGAAGGTCATATGCAGATCTGAGAATGAAGCTGATCCTGAGAGGGGCCATGTGCCAAATGTCATTCCAAGTGAGACTTCTTTGGAGTGCATTCTCCCACGTTGTCCATTGCCCTTGCTGGCTCTGCTGGACTGCTTTTGGAGTCTTTGTTGGTCTTCTTCTTTTTTCATCTCCTGAATCATCATGTCTCTTTTGGCTTTTCCTTTGGCCTTTGACCACCATTCAGTTTTGGTCACCCCCAGTCCTTGTCTGTTGGTCTGTGTGTGTCCTGTTATTTCTCTGATCTTGAGACTTTTCTTTTGCAGAATCCATCGCCTCTTGAACTTTCCATTTTCTGCCTGTCTTCAGCTGGGGCTTGATTGCTTCAACCACCTTGTCTCCTGAGTCCTCCAGCATGCTTTGAAGTCTGATCTTCCCTGCTTTATATTCCTCCAGGATGGATTTCAGTGGTAGTTTCAGCTTTGCTTGGCGACAGTATAGCGCTATGTCAGTCAGACAGGGGGGACACCAAGCCATTTCCTTGTGAACTTGTTTGATTTTGGATTCATTGCCTCCACTATGCTGGTGCAGATGTCGTATATCATCAGAGGCCATAGGAGCTTTGGTATCAGCATGAACTGCAGACACCAGACCTTGTATTTGCCAGGGAGCCCACACTGGTCAATGGTCTCCAAGCCTTCTTCCGACATCTGTTTGGTTTCTTTTGCTCTTTGTGTGTCTTTCAGCGTATCATCATACCATCTTCCAAGGCTCTTGACTGGCTCTTCTGTTACTGTTGGAATGGTCTGGTTGGCAACACTGAAGACCACAGATTCGGCCACTTTTCCTTTCCTCAGTGAGAGACTCCGTGATTTCTTTGGCTTTGACTTCATTCTGGATGAGGCAACTATGTCGTCCAGCCTCTCCAGCACGTGACGTGTCTCGTCTTCTCTGGATGAAATCACTGTAGTGTCATCCATGAAGGCCTTGAGAGGGGGCATCTTGTATCCATCGCCAAGGTCTGTTTGTCTTGCGTTGCTTGTTGCTGCTTTCAAGATGACTTCCATTGCCAACACGAACAGTATTGGGGAAATTGCACAGCCCATTGCAATGCCCACTTCCAAGTTGATCCAATCTGTTGTGTACTCTTGGTAGAGAACCGCATTGAGAAGCCATTGAAGTACTTCTTGAGCATGTCGCAGATGTTCTTTGGCACATGGTACATCTTAAGAGCCAACTGTATCATCTCATGGGGTACAGATCCATATGCGTTTGCCAGGTCGAGCCACACTACGTCCAGGTCTCTCTTTTCTGTGTTTTGCTCTTTGGATTGCGTCCCAGATCATTGTGGCGTGTTCTACACAGCCAGCCACGCCTGGAATGCCACCTTTCTGGACTGACACATCCAAGTACTTGTTTTCCATGAGGTACTTGGTCAGCCTTGCTGCCATGACAGAGAAGAAGATTTTCCCTTCGACGTTCAGTAGTGATATTGGCCTGAACTGGCTGATGTCACTTGAGTTTTGCTCTTTGGGGATGTACACACCATCTGCCGTCATCCACTGGCCGCTGATCTTCTGATTTCTCCAAGCTGATCGCAGCAGCCTGTGGAGCCACTCCAGCACCTTGGGACATTTCTTGTACAGCTGGTAAGGTATTCCGTTTGGCCCTGGTGATGATTTGGCTCTGGCTTTGTCGACCACCTTCTTGATTTCCGCCAACGTTGGAGCTTGTCATTGAACTGTTCCTCAGGGTTGGTTGGCCACACCAGACCTTGAATGTCGAGTGGTGCTTTGCTCTGTGAGTCAGAGTATTTTTTTCTCAGATGCTGCTCAAGAACTCCTTTGTCCACACTTAGGGTCCCAGATTTTGGCTGCTCGAACAGAGTTCTGGCAAACTGGAAGGGGTCTCTGAAGAAACGCTCTTGTGTCTTCTTCTTTTTGCTTTTCCTCTTCCTCGCAGATTCCGCTTTGCTGAGGGGGCTGCTGTGTTTTGCTTTCAGGTCTTCCCAGAGTTTTTCCAAGCCTTGTTTTTCAGCTGGCAGAGCAGTCTTCATTTGCTTCTTGAGTTTTTCTTTTGGACCCTGATCTTGTCCATCTCTTCTTGGCGTCTGGATTTCTTTGGAGGTGTTTTCTCTTTGGGTAGTTTTGCTCCATAGGCGTCTCTACATGTGGCATACACAATGTCCCCATATGTGGCTAGTTTGTGTTCCAGGGTGCTTTTCCCTATCAGTGCATCGAGTCTTTGGACGATTTTTGCATCCAGTTTCTCCCAATCTTCAGTCTCAGCAAAACTTTTAAATACTTTGAACATGAACTTTGAAAATGACACAGTTTAGCTTTGATTAAATCATTTTTTTGTTGTTGGGATAATATTTTCCCATGCTCTTTTTTCAGGTACCTGGATGTGGGTGTGGATTCCATGTACTTGGAAATCTTTGACGAGGTGAGAGTTCCTTTGGATTTTGATTGGAGTCATGCTGGGACCATTATGCATAATGTTGACCTTGGATTTTTACCTTTTTTGCTCATGAACAACTCAAATCTAAACCAGCCACAGTGGCAGTCTGGGTGCAGACAGGACTGTTGCAAATCAGATTTATTTTGTATGTTGCATTAGCAGAGTTATGAGTTTTGTACACTAACTTTGTATGTGTCTGTTTTGGAATGATTCCACCTGTCTGTGTTACTGTGAAAGACTACATGCAGAATGTTGGCAACTTTAATTTGTACTTGTCCAACTTTCAGATAAATGTTGACATCAGATTTAAGAATGAAAATAGAAATGGTAATGACAGTAACAGCAATAATGATATGAAAGATAAGAAGAAGATAATTTGAAAGGAAGAATAGCACTAAACCTTACAAATCTCTCCATACAGATTAAAAGCTGCAGACACTGTCTTTTTGAGACCATTGTGATGTCATACATTTTCATACCTATGATGGTGTTTTTGACCATGTACATATTATTGTATTGTGTTTACCTGCTGTTTGTGTCTCATTCCCCGTCTTGTGCGTACTTCTACCAAAGATCCAATGATGCATGCTGAAGATCTCATGATCCATACTGGGATTTCATGGGTTATAGAAACACCAAGACTTCACAGCATGCATCAGGATATTCATAAGTGGAAAGACTGTGTGGCCTGCCATGACATCCCCATTCCCCTCTGAAATGCCACGATGGACTGAGCAACTGAACAGTACAAGAAACAAGTGTAGGGTTCATTCCTTCATTCTTGGAAGACTGGAAGGAAGATTCAGACTTTCTGATGGGTAGCCTGCCAGCAGCATCAAATCGACTTCGAGGCCAGATGTTTCTTTCAGTTCCATGCAGTTTTCCCCCCGAGAAAGGGAGCACAGTCTTAGGCACATGGAGCAGATCAGTCCTGAAAACCACCATAGTTTTAGCCTGGTTTGGACTTGGGTTCTGTTCATCAGGTTTAGCAAATGGCAGGGATGCATTAGGATCAAGGCAGACTGTTGCACATGACGGAGTACTGCATCTCTGGTCCTGGTGTGGGATAATACGGTGCGATTTTTGTTGTGCTGTGCAGCGCTCCTTCACTGTGGATGACCGTGTAGCCTGGGCGGTGATCACCATTCCGCAGATGGTGATGAGCGGCGAAACGTCAAACGAGTGGCACAACCTGAGTGGCCGTCTTGGGGACGGGCAGGAGGGGTCTGTGAATGTCGTCATGTCACTCGTAGTAAGTCTTCCTGATGCTCTCTCACTCTTTCTTTCACTCTCTTTTTTTGGGTCATTCCGAGGAAACCCTAGTAAGTTAGCTGCCCCTGTGGTGCAGGGAGGAAGGGGTGGGAGAAAGGGGTAGGGGATGGAGGAGATGGAAGCCCCTCCTCTCCCTCCCACCGTGCTCCGTTCATGCTTAATTGTGCCTTGTCACGTGTAGGAGGGAGAGGAGGAGGATGCCTTACTTCTCCTCCTCTCCTGAACCCCCTTGCCCTCACCTCCGTGTCCCTTCCATTGTTGCTGAGACCTGCGATTCCCCTTCTGCATTTTTACACACCTCCATGTCCCTTCCGTTGTTGCTGAGACCTGTAATTCCCCGTCTCCATTCTTAAACACGTCTGTGTCCCTTCCATTGTTGCTGAGACCTGTCATTCCCCGTCTCTGTTCTTACTCCACTCTGTCTCTCTTCCGCTGTTGCTGAGACCTGCCATTCCCCAGCTCATTTCTTACTCCCCTTGTTAAAGAGAAAGGTTGTTTACCCTGTTGCTTTTCAGTAAATGTCTCTTTCAGTTGTTAGTGTGAGACACAAACTCTTCACAACCTTTCTCTCTCTCTCTGTCTCACTCTCTCTTTCTGTGTCTCTCTCTCTTTCTGTGTCTCTGTCTCTGTCTCTCTCTCTCTCTGTTTCTTTGTCTTTCCCTGTCTTTCACCTCTCATTATTGCTTTTACTTCCTCCCCTCTTTCACCATCCAGATGCAAAATGCTGGTAATTACATACACATGGAAAAAAATGGGTTTTTATGCATGTTTGCACAGTGTGTATGTGTGTGTGTATACATGTGTACATGGTGTATGCATTTATTTGTGCAGCCAGCCAGTCGCTTGAGCCATGTCAGCTATTTCAGCTCATACACAACACCCATGGTGATGCCCATGTACTTCCCTGCCCCTGTGGTTGGACATCCAGTGGTTCCGCCAGTGGGTGAGTTGCCAACACTCCATTTCCAGTCAGCGTTCTCTTGCGTCGTCCTCCACCCCCACCCCTGCACCCGTTTTGTTTTAGTTCTTTTTTAACTTGTGTACGTCAGTCTGTGTATGTGTTAACTCATCTACCCAATAAAATAAGGTTATTTCAAGTTTAAAGGTTAATTCCAGCTACATGTCGATTTATCTATCACAGCTCTAGCACTCCACGGGGGGAGAAAAATTAACCACCGTTTAAAGCAATCGGGAATCTATGATATCTGAAATGAAAGAATTGGGATTTAAAGGGTGCAAGAGGTGGAGTCTGAAATTCATTTAAACTTTGTGAGGATATTGTGTGCAAACATTTTTTTTTGGTATTGATAGATAGCTTGGCACAGGAGATGCACACACACACACACACACACACACACACACACACACACACACACACACACACACACACACACATACACACACACACACACACACACACACACACTCACACACACCACACTCATACACACATGCACACACACACACACACACACACACACACACACACACACACACACACACTCACACACACCACAAACACTCACACACACGCGCACGCGCACACACACACACACACACACACACACACACACCACACATTTTTTCATCCTACCCAAGGCATAGTGATCCACCTTTTCCGCAAGACAGAGGCACATGGTGGAACTATTACGATGTCCTTAGAAACTGGCGCTAGGTCAAGATCTGGCTGGATAAAACATTGTACAAGGAAGTAGATTTGTTCTAATTTCAGCTCAGGTACAATCTTGTCTGACAGATTTCATTCTGAACTGTTGGAAATCATCGTTATCTTGAAGATTCTCTCTCTCTCTCTCTCTCTCTCTCTCTCTCTCTCTCTCTCATGTCATAAGGCTTCAGGGCCTACTTTAATCAACAGACATTCAAACGTATTCATATTCCTTTCATCCTTCCCATCTTTGTGTTCAATTTGGAACATTACTTCCTTTCTTATTTTTATTTTTTTTTTAATTTTAATTTTTTTAATTATTTTTTTTTATACACAAGTTGAATTGTTGATATTTCATCTGTGACATGCCTGATAAATCAATGAGAATTTTACAATGGAATGCCAGATCGGTACTGACAAATGAAGCGTGGCTAATTCAACATCTAGCAGATCATAGTTATCATATATTGCTTTTGCAATCTCTAAATGTATGCAAATTCAAATTACCAAAGGTACCTCACTTTTACTACCCTCCGGTACATAATAGAGTTTCTGATTCAAAAGAAAAAATCAACACGGCTATTTATATCAGAGAAGGTACAGAATATGTTCACTGTCCATCACCTGCACCATCTGATCTACCACACTTATATTCATGCGCGGTCAGTGTGAAACTTAACAACATTGTTCTCAATGTTGTCTCTGTATATCTGCCGAAAGGGCCAACTGACCAAAACACTGAGTGGCTACACGCAATACAAAGCACGAATGAAAAATGGCTGATTGACGGTGATTTCATTGTGCACTCTCCTTTTTGGGAAAAGGGTTGTTCTACTGTAACCAGCAACCGTTTTGTTGAAAATGTTGTCGATTTTGATTTGCATTTGCTTAATAATGGAAGTGTAACCAGAATTCCAGATATTTCTACACATAAAACAAGTGCTATAGACTTGTCTTTGATATCTCCCCAGTTAGCTTTTGACTGCACTTGGCAAACTTACGAGGACACTCTCGGAAGTGATCATTTGCCGATCATAATAACAGTCAATGAAATGTATAATATTCAGGAATTACCAGAGGACAAAATTCCCAAATACAATTATAAATTTGCCGACTGGGACAAGTTTAAAACTCTCCTTACCAGCATAGATGTAGATAGTGTTTGTGGAGCAGAAGAAGAGAGTGTGATAATATGTATTCAAATTTCAACAAACTGATACTTTTCGCTGCAAATGGTTCCATACCTAAATCTAATCATATACAAAATACATGTCATGTTGGGAATGTCTGGTGGACCAAAGATTGTGAAGAAGCCGTAGCTTTAAAGAAGCTGAAGTACAAGGAATATATTAAAAACAAAAGTGAGGAAAACCATCAAGAAATGAAGAAAGCAAAGGCTCACTCTAACAGAGTTATTGCAAAAGCAAAGCGACTTTACTGGTCATCATTTTGCGCAAGAGAAGTTTCCCAGCATAAAGATCTTCAAAAGGTATGGAAAAAGTTTCAAGTTATGAAAAAAAAAGGGATAAATATTCCAAGATATCCTATTAATTTGGAGACTAAAAAATTCCCCACTCCATATGAAAAAGCCGAAGCTTTTGCTAATATGTTTTCTAAGACAATGCGCCTGGAAAGCCTTCCGCATGAATGCAGACAACATCGGGAAAAGCAAGAAAAAACAGAACTTTATGATGAACCAGTTCCAAATAATGACCATTTCATAAATGCACCCATAACCACACAAGAATTAAAGGATGCCGTCTCTTTTAAATGCAATAAAACATCGTCAGTAGGGGCTGGACGGCATTTCAAATCAAATGTTACAACACATGCCAGAAAACTTTTTTCTCTTTTTATTAAAAATATTTCAAAAGATTTGGAAAGATGGTCTTAAGCCAGTTATTTGGAAACAGTCAATAGTAATCCCAGTTATAAAGCAAGGAAAGCCTGCCACAAACATCGACAGTTATCGACCTGTCGCTCTGACTTCTCATGCTGCAAAACTTATGGAAAAAATTGTACTTAATAGATTTATCTATTTTTGTAACAAAAATCATATTATACCTACTAATCAAGCGGGCTTTATAAAGGGAAGATCTACCACTGATCATATCGTAAAGTTAACAACTCAAATCAAATATCAGTTTGCCAGACGGAAGAGTGTTCTGGCTACATTCTTTGATATCAAAAAAGCCTTTGATAGTGTATGGCATGCTAGATTGTTATATAAATTAAAGGCGATGGGATTTCAGGTAATTTTTACAGTTATATTAAAGAATTTCTAACACAAAGAAGTTTACAGGTCAGAGTACAAAACACATATTCCAGTTTTAAACTATTGGATATGGGTATTCCTCAAGGCTCTGTAATAGCTCCAATGCTATTTAATAATGTGCTGTATGACCTTCCAAAACATGTAACTAAAAATGCTACAGTTGTACAATATGCTGATGATCTGTGCATGTGGATAAATACTTGTATGAGAAAAAACACACCCAAAAGAGCACTAAACTACCACAGAAAACTTTATCAGGCAGAGCTTGATAACCTTAGCAAATACTTGTTTATAAATGGTCTAAAGCTTTCCCATGAAAAAACTCACATGGTTTTATTCAACAATGGGGATGATCCCTCTGATTTACCATCTTTTAAGCTGGATGGGATAACACTTGCGTATGTACACTTAATTAAATTCTTAGGTGTCCACTTCACATTGAAACTCACATGGAATATCCATATTGATTACCTTTTAAATAAGGCAAGAAAAACTTTAAATTTTCTGAAAATTTTGAGCAAGCAAAGCTGGTGCCAAGATGGAAAAACATTAAAGCTCTTGGCTTTGGCATTAATTCGTTCTAAATTATCATACGCCCAAGAGGCTTTCTTTAGCGCACCTAAATATTTGTTACAAAAACTACAAAGTGTAGATAGCAAAGCCTTCAAATTATGCCTAGAGTTCCGGTATATGCCTCCACTTTGGGGACATACAGAGAAATAGACGTTTTACTGTTAAATGAATATAGGAATCTGTCACTAGCAAAATATTTCATGAAATGTACAACCATGGAAGGTGTGAATGAAATGGAAATATCTATAAACCCAGAGAGTGATTATCCAAAAAGAGCAAAAAAATTGCCTCTCTGTGCACTATCAGTTCATACACTGCTGATTTGTTTAAGAAAAGTAATATAGATGTTAAGTCTTTGTCAAAAACGTCTCTTATAGATCCCATTCCAACTTGGGAAAGAAAGAGGGCGAAGTTTGATCTTGATTACACTGATGCAAAGAAAACAAATCAGCCTTACATCATGTCATATTTAACGAAGATGCAAATGCAAGATAGATATTCCAACCATCTTAAGGTGTACACAGATGGATCGTTGACGAGTAACAAAGAAGCCGGATCAGCATTTGTTATTCCATCGCTGAAAGTAGAAAAAGCATATTTCGTTGGAAAATATCGCTCCATATTCGTAGCTGAAATGATAGCGATACTTATGGCGTTGACATTTCTAATTGATTTACCACAGTCAATTTTTCAAGTGTTGTTTTGTGTAGATTCGCTGTCAGTGCTACAATCGATTAAGTTTTTAAATTCAAATTCAGATAACTTACTTTCTTCTGGGTTCCTTCACACTGTGGAATTTCGGGCAATGAACTTGCTGACAGATGTGCGAAAAAAAAAGGCGCTGAAAATGGAACGAGGGTACAAACTATTTCCATACCGTTCACTTTGAAAGAGGGTCAACAAATTTTAAAACAAACAGCTTGGGAATATTTTAGAAATGGGCAGAACAAAGCTGCTCATGTTCAGACACAAAATAATCCTCTTTTTAGTATTGATCATTTCAAAAGCATCCAAAATCTGTACATTTATGATATGCATCACTACAGAAACTTCGTTTCAATATTTCATCGATTGAAACTGGATGCTTTTAGAACTAAATATAGCTCTGCAACAAAATGCATATGCGGGGAAACAAAACTGACCAGAGATCATGTTTTGTTCGAATGTGTGCCTCTCAAGGCATTTCTGCCACATTATCAGGCATGTCTGTGACAGATATTTTTTTCTGATATTGATTTTGCTTTGAAAGTTACTTTCTGCTGATTTGTAGCCCAGTCAGGTATTTGCTTTAATCTGATATTGATAGGGTGTGTAGGTTTGCTTGTTTATTCGTTTGCCTGTTTAATTGTTTCTGATGTTATGTACACCACCCTCCGCTCACTCCCAGCCCCTCCACACACACACACACACACACACACACACACACACACACACACACACACACACACACACTTGTAAGCCAAACACCACACACACTGAATACAAACCCAAGGACACCGCCCCATCAACGTCTCATGTCAATGGCTCAGAGTGACGCTGACA
>JADBJO010029605.1:0-18843 GCA_016801955.1 Conus betulinus
CACTCTCCTGGCTTCGCATTTTTGCAAATGACACTCTCGATCATAGCACTTGCTTCTGCGCTTCAAGCTTTTCCCTCCAGCCCTCATCGTGTGTCGCATGCAGCCACCTGCTTGATGCAAAAGTTCACTGAACTTTGCTAGTGCTGATTCAACATTGCTCTCTCTATTAAAACACATTGCCTCTCCCAAGAATATTCACCGATTCTTCTGATGCTGTGTGTGCTAGATGTAAAAACTGAAAGGTATATTCTTTACAAAAAATGTGAACAGCTGACGGTTTGTAGAGAAATAGTGGTTGTATAAAAAGTTTCCTAAGCCGTGTGAACGTTTTACACTTATATGGTGTAATTTTCCCCATCTGCTGGTATGAAAGAAGCTATATATCACTTTTGTCGTTTTTTTTTCACCCCATCTCTTTTTCCCCTCAAACTGTATCTCATTAATTATTCATGTTTTTCCCTTCCCCTTGTTTCCCTTCTCTATCTTCTTCTTCTTCTTCTTCTTCTCTTCTCTTTCTTCTTCTTCTTCTTCTTCTCTCTCTCTTTCTCTCTCTGTTCCATATTTCTTTCTGAGTACTGTTCAAAAAGCATACATACTTGAGAACCAGTGTATTCTAAATTATAAATAGCATACATGAGAACCAGTGTATTCTAAATTCTAAATAGCATACAATAGTGCATAGCATACATATTTGAGAACCAGTGTATTCTAAATTATCTGCAATGGTACCTGAATCATGTTTCCAGAAAGAAAAAAAAATTGGAAGAGAAAGATATGTATGGAGAATGACAATACTGATAATAATGATATCAGATTAAGTCATAACAACATGAACAACACACAATGATGATGATATGACCCCTGCTGCCAATGGCCAGTTACATTTACTGCACACATCCTGCACAGCTCAAAGAGCTTTTATCAACTCATCAGGAAAGTGGAGAAGAAAGACATTAAACAGGCAAAAGACAAAGCCATACAAAGATGGCAAAAAAGGTATTCAAACCACACACACACAAATCTTCAAAATGTTGTGCTTGTATCCAAGCAGCCGTATATACTCCAACAAATACACCTTTTTTTTTACAGATACCAAATACGTTATTACTCCTCTGACACAATGTGCTGATAGATGTAAGCGCTCAAAAAAAAATACCACACATTTCACTGTAATTATTTTTTATCGGCCACTAACCCATTCATCTGGCCACAAAAATATCTCTGCATTATGGCAGATGCATAACATGTAACGTTTCAGAGACAATTCCCACAAAGTAGGTGGGAGGAGAATTGAATATCGGACGACAAATTTTGCAAGACCTGGATCTGTATGCATCAAAACATGATCATCTTTACTGCTGCATATCTACACTGGCACTTTGTAAATGTAAGCCTCAGAGTGGGAACAAAATCGTCTGGAAGGGCTTCACCAGTAAAAAGTATGAGAAGGACATGCAGGGGTCTACATGCGGATCATGCCGTTAAACTCAGCAACCCACCCTGATTTCACAAGTGATATGCAAATATTTTCCATTTGTGGAATTCCAGTTTCCTTTCAAACCTGACCCCCATGAACCACCCTGGGTCTATCATTGGACTGTAGTAAACCATGCATAATGCAACCATCTCATAAATCTGAGTGATGTTTTTCATACTGTACATAATCCTTTTTTTTTCCAGGGAAAATCATCCACTGTCTTAGCCTGTGCTAGAGGTTGTACTGCTATCTGCAATGATCCTACTCGGGTTTTGTTTGCCAAACTGACGCAAGGTCACTGTCAAAGTGTATTATTCTGCAGATCACTAGTTGACGAATATTTTACTAGATTTAGGGTGGCTGATGAATTCACTGATTTTTGTTTGCTAAATTTCTTTGCTGGCAGGCGAGCTGGGCAAATCACACTGACATCAGAGAAGGTTGCTGAATTTCACAGCATGCTGCGTCATGCAGCCATGTAAGCAAACAAAACACTCCACCTCAACACCAAGGACCAGAGGGTGATAAATAAACTGATAAGACAGAAACGCATAAGTCAGCAGAAAAGCAAGTGTCATGCGCCTATCAATGCAGCAATCTTCAATGTAGCATTCTGAGATGCGTACCATGAAGAATCAAGACAACATGGCTGCCATTACCTTGCTGGCGATTTGATCCAGGGGCAGGCACTCTTGCTGCATCTTCCTCTTCTGTGCTGCTGCACGGTTCTGTCACAACAGGTGGTAGTTAACAAGGCTCCAGTCAGTGTTGTATCATCAAGGCAGGATCACATGATAATAATCATGAATGGATAACAGTAATATCAATTGATACTTAAGCCGGATACACTACATCAGAAACCTAATGTGCTGAGCATTCACCATTCATTCAAGTCACACATCCAAACCACTCCTTCCTGCCCCCCCCACCCTGCCCCTCTCCCCCATTTCCACCCTCCATAACTTAACCACAAAATATGACAGGAAGGTCCGAGGTTCATGTCAACACACAACCAAGCGCCATGTGCTCAACAGATTAGAGATCATACACACAGTGAGCACTGCCAGAGGAAGCACTGCACCCCCAGAAACTCCAGCAATGACAATCTGCCTGACAGGAGGCCACAAACATGGTCTGGAACAGCCTTGACGTCACGAGCAGGAGGTTTTACTGGGGGGACAGGATGACTGACAGAACTGGCACATTTTTCACATCATGAGGTCATCGGAAGCAGTGGCATGAGACTGGATTTAGCACCCAGCCAGGTTCATCAAAACCAGTGATTCTGATTCGACTCACTGTGCCCTATGTCATCTTGAAATAAAAAAAATGTAAGCATGCCTCATCTAACTAAGTTCCCTCTAAAGAAGCTAATAACTAGCCCAAGCAATGGCAACATTGACGATGATGATGATATGATGATGATGATGACTGTCACTGTTGTTATTATCCCAACAGAACCCTATACCATCAATTCCATCTCACTGCTGGACAGATGGTGTTAACAAGTGTTATTTTCAACTAATAAAAGCTCAGGAGACAGATGTCTCCATGACAGAAAGTCCAGGCAGCTTTCCCATTTTTTTTCTTACAGTAAAAAGGCAACATTTGAATGAATGGGACACTCAGATTGTAGCCACCTTTGAGGTGTAGAAGATAGTCTCAAGGCTCAATACAAATCTTATGGTAAGGCAAAGGTGCCAGCATCCAGGAGGTTTATTTTTGCTTAGCGTTGTTGTTCAATAAACATTGCAAGGAAATAATTCAGCGGACAGATTCCTCATAAACCTGACATTTTCTTTTCATTTCCACCCACAGCTAGACATCCATAACCATTACAATGAACGTCCTCTGCCTTGTTCAATAAACATTGCATGGAGACAATTCAGCTGACAGATTTCTCATAACCTTACATTTTCTTTTCATTTCAACACACAGCTAGACATCCATAACCACTACAATGAGTTTTCTCTGCAGTCTTTTTCTTCTCTGTACTTTGATTAAGGTATAGAGAGCAAAGAAAAACATAAACTAAGGCAAACGATGCTCATTATGTAATGCCTGGGAGTTGTATACACACTTTGTTACTGGTTCAAAGACAGTCTCTTCACCGCACCCCCATCACAGCTTACCTGTACATTCCACATGCCATGGTACTGGTACCTGGTAGTAATATTTCACAGCAAGAGTTTGCCTGCCAGTCCACCTACCAAGGTACTAATACCAGGCCGTACCAGCACTATCGAGCTTACCTTTCTATATTACATACTGGTAGTACAACGACTCTACATACACAGCTTACCTGTACGTTCTATATGCTATAGTACTGGTACAAGGTAATGACATTTCACAGCACTCTGCATGTATATAGAGCTTACCTTTCTGTTCCACACGGCGGGGCTCTGGCTCCAGGTAATCCCCATCAGAACCTTGCGGCCTGGTTGGATAAAAGCAAACATCGTTGGCTTAAAACAGTGAGCAGGTTTGTACTGCTTTAGACCGATACAGTCCATTATTACCCCCCCCCCCCCCCCCCCCCCCCCCCCCCCCCCCCCCCCCCCCCCCCCCCCCCCCCCCCCCCCCCCCCGGTCTCTCTTTCTCTCTCATCTACCATCTACAACTGAAGTCTACCCAGGGAATTGGGTACACACATTAATCTGCTGACGACTTCTACTTGGAGAGATTCGTTTGCACATTAATCTACTCACAACTTCTGCTCAGACAGGTACACACACTGAATTTACTGATGATTCCGCTTATGGAGACAGGTGCTCACATTCATATCCTGATGGCTTCTGCTTACTGAGATAGGTCCACACATTAACCTATGATGATTTCTCCCTGATAAGAACAGACTATAATCAACTGATGACTTCAGCTTAGGGAGGTAGGTGCACAATGAACCTACTGATGACTTCAACTCATGGAACTAAGTTAGTTGCCAGTGAGGCGACTGCAGGCAGAAATCTACACAAATCTTAAAAGTGTTTGAAATAACTCCTCCAATCAAACATGGACAAATGAGTCACAAGACAAAAACAACACGTTTCAACCTCCTAGGTCTTCTTCAGGCAAGATAAAACAACGTGACAACGAGAATGAAGAACGATCAGTCACAGGTCTTGTCAAAATCCGCAAAATATGGGCGTCAAATGAAAACGAAGCTTTTGGGAAGAGATAATGCGAGTTAAAATAGTAAGGATGATTATAATAATACTGATAGCAATAATAACAATGATGATGATAAAAGTATTAAACAAATAACAAAGAGAGGAACACAGCCACTTTTGGTGTGTGATAATACGACAACGGCAGTTGATGTATGGAAGAAATGAGAGGGGTCAGAGGATTGTCAACAGCATGGTTGTCGCGGCGACAGTGTCAGTTGTCATGATGATGGTGATAAGAATGGTAATGATGGTAATATCAGTTACACTGGTTTTGATAATAATGAACTAATATCACAAGCAATAGTAACAGTACTGATAATGATAGCAGTACTGATAAAAGTAATGGCACAAAAATATAATTAAAAAATAATATCAATAATAGTATGATGATAATAGTAAGTACTAATACTAGTAATGAGGGAAGGGAGGAAGGAAAAGAAGGAGAAGGGAAGGGGGAGGACAGGAAGAACAAAGAGGAGAAGGAGGGTACAAATTATGGGAAGGATGGAATCTAATAAGTATATCAATAGTTAAGACAGGTTTATTAATAGTTTTGATAATAATCATGATTGTAACCATATAGTAATGATAGTGATGATATAGGTGGCTGGAAAAGTGGTGGATTGGGATGTCAGAAATAATGCAAAGCATAATGACAATACCAATAAAAGAATAAATATAATAGTGGTAACAGTTATGAAGTTTTCCTGTAAAAATGGTTATATTGATGAATTCATTATTGTCACTACCATTATACTTACAATCACGGTGTCCTATTAGTCAAGTAGTAGTAGTAATACTTGTACACAATAACTAAATATAAGATAAAAAAAGAAAAAAAAAGCGAGTGTGTGTGTGTGTGTGTGTGTGTGTGTGTGTGTGTGTGAGCGAGTGTATAGGTGTAGGTATGCTGCCACTCCCCCTCCTCCCTATTTTTTTTTTTCAACCCTAAAAAAAATTCCCCTTCTTCCCTCCACCCTCATAGCATCAACATCCAAAAGTAGCAACTAGCATGTGCCTTTCCACCACCACAAAATCAGCCCATCTTATCCTCCACCAACACACATACTACCAAGTACCTCCCACTATTTACCTCATACAGACGTTACAGCTATCTCCCTTTATCCTCCCAGTACACTCTGCTTATTTGCTACATCGACCTATTGCTTTCTCAGATACTCATCCACTCCCTTTTCGTCATCTGGTTTTCTTTTCATTTCATATACTACCTCCTCTACATCCTCTACAAGAGTTTCTCTTCCCTCTTTTCTGTGCATAGGTGTGTCTAGGTATGTGTAGCTATGCGGGGGATGGGCTCTTTCGGTCTCTCTTCTTTTTTTTTTTCCCCCCTCTTAACAGGAATGCTAGCCCTTAATTCATTGGTCAATTTTATTCCTTTCCAGCCACTATTATTACTGATATATATACTACATCTATCATTGATACTATCGTTATTATCATCATCCAATAATATTGTTTGCTTTCTAGTCACTGACCATTTCTATTCCTTTCCACCAACTATTACTAAGATTATTCTACCATTATTACTATCTTTACTATTATCATGCATCATGCTATCATTATCATCATTATTGTCATCATCATCATCATTATCATTACTGATGTCACTGTTGTTGCTATTACTATCATTATGATCACTGTCACTATGTTTATTATAATCACTACTGTGTGTACTAGGTTCTATCACTAATCCTAACACCGGCAGAAAGTTGTAGTAGTAATAGTGCTTATATACAATAACTAAATTTGACACAGAGGAAAGTGTGTGTATGTGTCCAGGTGTGTGTATAGGTATAGGTGTGTAGTCCCCCACCCCCATCTCTTTTTTTTTTTTTAAACCCTCCCCTCCTTCCCTGCTCCAGTCACATTATTGACCTTTCACTTATTGATCATCCCTGTTTTTGTATATACTCTTACCATTATTAATACTAATATTTTATTCTCACCACCTCCTCCCTGCTCCAGTAGCACTGTTAACTTTTACGTATTGGCCAACTATTCCCAATATTACTTTTATCATTATTGCAATCAGTATCACTGTCATCATATCACCATTATCAGCACTACCATCATCATCATATAAAAACAAACAAAAGTCACCAACTTTACTATTCTTATTACCTCAATTAGCATTAACATCACCACTATCATCATCCCTACTATTTCTATTATGATCACTATTATCATTATCATTATTACTAATAACAAATTTTTTTTACTATCACCCATATTTAAGTTATAACTGTTCATACAACTTAATAACTGATACAGCTATTATATTTACTACTGTCAATCATTAATATCATCTTTATAATTTACAATATTTCTAACATTCCAACCTACAGTTTTCTTAAAACTATTAATATACCTATCATAATTACCGATATACCTATTAGATTTCATCCTTCCCATAATCTGTACCCCGTTCTCTTCTTTGCTCTTCCTGTCTTCCCCCCCCCCCCCCCCCCCTTCCTTTTTCTTCCTCTGTTCCCTTACTATTATTAGCAATGATGCAGAGATCTGGAAACACACTGCGCCAAGGATAACAGTCACACAAAAGAAGATGAACACCCAACAACAAATTGAGCATACTTACTTCCTTTTTCGGTGATCTGCATCATCCGCATCCAAGTCTAAAAAGGAATTTAAAAAATCACTGATCAGAATTTCAGGGGTTCAGGATAGATCTTCAATCCTAAAAGTGAATTGGGGCCATCCTACCAATATATAAAAATAGGTTGATTGATATTATAGACAAAATTGATTGATATTATAGACAGATTGATTGATATTATAGACAAAGTTGATTGATATTATAGACAGAGACACTGAGAGAGATTTCTTTTCCAACTTTTAACACTTAAAGAGTTCTGAAAGAAAAGGAAAAAAAAATCAGAATTAAAATATTTTTCAAAACAAATTGATAAGCAATGCACTAGTCTGCACAGCCATCCCTCTGCCTTTCGATTTGATTGTAAATTTGACTGAAAATCAAAATAGAATGCAAGAAGACCAAAAGCACAAAACTATTACCCCCATAGAGTCTAAAAGGAAGAACAAAAACTTCTTTGTGTACATGTGATTCATTCCTATTTTGTGTAAATGCATTCATCTGTTTGTTACCGGGTTTTTGCCTTTTGAACTGGTATAAAATCAGATTATATCCTCCATCACATGAACATTTTTTGTTTTCATGGTTTTCAAGTGGAGAAGGAAATGGAAAGGACGCGGAGACAATGAGTAAAGGCTGCAGCAGGGAGAAAAAAGTATTTAAGCTCTGTATTTTGTCAATGACCTTACATCACAAAATACCCCCTGCTAGTACCCCATTACATACCATGCACCAGGAAAATGTTAATAAACTGGGGCGGAAGGGGAGTGTTCATAAAACATGTATGGACTCGCTGAATGGTTTCTCTCGTGATGTGGGAAGATTTTCATCTATGAGGAAGTATTTCTGTCTTTTCTTTAAATTTTTCTGTTCACTCTTCCTTTCCTATGTACTAAAAGAAAAAAAAAATTGAAATTCAATGGACTGAAACAGTTGCAATAATACTCACACAAGTGTGCAGCAACAAAAATGAAGTGTAGACTTGACTGCAGTGATTGTCCTAAACCCAGACACTTCTCAAGTTTCATTCAAACGAGGTTGATTTGATCTACCACACACGACAGTCTGCTACAAGACTAAGGCAAAGGGGGATAAGCAAAAAAAACAACAACAACAAAACAAAAAAGAAAAACCTCTCCGATTGTACTAAATCTTGCTCGCTGCAGTTTTATTTTTGTGGCATATGCATTGTGGTGGTGTCGGTGAGGCTACTCCCCCCCCTCCCCCCTCCCCCTCCACATACACACACACACACACACACACACACAAAGCAACTGAAGAACCCCACAGCCCTACACTTCAATGTGTAATGAATCATCTGTATGAGCTGAAATATTCTTTGAAATTCTTCCTGTTAGGCCAATATGAAGTCGTACTTCAGTTCGGCAACATGGCTATCACTACCATCAGCACGCATCAACTCACAAGGCAGCGACATCGATCTTGATACTCTGTCACACAGTATCCGCATCCGACCTGTCCATGTTCGTAGAGTTCATCAAGTTATACCCATTTTCAGCGACCTTTCACATGGTTTTTTGCCATTTGTGGTACACTATCCAGCACTTGTCAAGTACTCCATCTTACAGTCGCTGTTATTAGGCCTACCACACAGACTGACCGTCTTTCAGTGTGTGGAAATACAGTTACTGGTACACGCCACAATAGGATTTTGTTATAGGCTATAATCCATGTGGACATTTTGAGGTGTAGCAGAAAGTTGCGCCAAAAATCAACACTAAACTGATAATATATCAGATGAACACCCCCCACCCCCCTTCCCCAGTCAACTGACTTGTTTTGAGGGATTTCAGGTGATGAAATCATTCACAGTCTACAAATACATGAGCTGCCCCTTACCTGATGTCACATTTCAGACCCTTGGCACTGCAGTGATACACAGATGCTTTACACTCAGGCGAGCTCAGCAGAAGTGCACTTCACTTCAGAAATGTTCACTGACGGTCAGGTAAACATGCAGACGAACTCTGTTAGTACAATGCCCATGCTTGAAGATGGGGGACTGGCTTACTTATAGTTAGTTCAGAAGCTAAGTCGTGGTCAACGTGTTACCGACACTATGATAGACCAGTGCTCGAGCCTCCTGTTTATAGAAGAGAGACTCGTGTTAGCACTGCAACAAAACAGCCGTAGACGGTTACAACGGCAAGGATGGCTTTGACAGTAGCGCTGCTACATGCGGGACTCCGACACTGACAGAGTGAATGGCTCAACTACACCTAAAGACCTAAACTAAGGCAAAATAGGCTTGTGACTTATTACCTGGGTGTAATTTACATGCCGTTTTACTGGCACCAGGCAGAAGCAATATTCTCTTCATTCAGCTTACCTGTACTTTACACAGACCACACCAAGTTGTCACATTTCACAGAAGAACATGCAGAACTTACCTGTTCTTCAAATATCAACTAACATGGAACTGGTACCACATACTTACATTTAACAATAGTACGTACAGAAATCACTGCAGGTTTCACAAGTCATGTTACTGATATGGAACCAGCACTCTAAATACAGAGATTACTTTTATATTCTACAGACTACGGTCTTCATACCACAGATGTTACCTATGTGCTCTCACATTATGCAGCAGGTACTAAGCAGTGTCAACATTCTACCCACAAAGCATGCCAGTGTAAATATACACCTTGGTACTGATATCAAGCAATCACCTTTCACAACTCTGTACATGTCGAGTTTAACTGTACATTCTGTACGCCAAGGTACCAGTGACAGGAGATACCACCACTCATATAAAGTTTACCTGAACGTTCCACACGATGAGGCACTGGCTCCAGGTAGTCCTCATCAGAATCTGGTGGTCTAGTTGGATAGAAAGGAACATTGTTAACTCAGTTTTGTCATGCCTCTGTGTATTACAGTCAGTTGTCCATACCCACCACCCCTCCTACCCAACCTCTCCTACCCTCTTTCCCTCCCTCCCCCTCTCTCTCTCCGTCTGCAGCTCACAACTACTTTGGGTGACATTAACACATATCAATCTGTTTTGACTTATAGGCATGCACATTACTCTATTACTGACTCTGACCGAAGGAGATTGGTTCACAAATTAATCTTCTATCGATTTCTTAGGGAGATAATTACATAATTTCTATAAACAAACTGCTGACAAACTGGGGAGATAAGTACACACATTAATCAACTGCTGAGGTCTTCCAAGATAAGCACATATCTTATGTAACCAGCTGCTGAGTTCTTCCTAAGGAGAAGTGCATAAATTAGTATGCTGCTGGTTCTCCAAGGGAGATAAGTATATATCTTAATTAATCAGTTGCTGAGTTCGTCCTCGGGAGATAAGTACATACATTAAGCAACTACTGACTTTTCCTAGGGAGATAAGTACATACATTAAGCAACGACTGACTTCTTCCTAGGGAGATAAGTACATACATTAATCAACTACTGAGTTTTTCCTTGGGAGATGAATACATACATTAATCTACTGCTGTTTTCTGACGGAGATAAGTACATACCTTAGTCTACCTCCGAGTTTTGTTCTGGGAGATAGACAGATCTACATGCATCAATCTATTGATGATGTCTACTCACAGAAAGATACAAACATCACGTATACTCACTGTGGCTTGGGACCAGAGGCATCAGGTGAGCCTGGAAAGAAATAACCATAGACTGCATTAGCAACATTAGAGACGGACAAAACTGACCTTTTACATTCAACAACTCCCTAGAAAGACATAACAGTTTACAGTCAGGAACACTTGATTGATCATCACTAATCAGCGATATCTGGCGAGACAAACTTGTTCCGACAGAGATCAGGTGGCGGAATGGAGCAGCAAGTGTAGGCTGATGGAAGCCAGCTTTACTGACAGGTTGAACAACACTCACGAGACAGAACACAGCTTGACGGCTGTGCTGCCTGAACTAACCTTGTGACACAGTAGTTCAGAAATTTTTGGCTGATTGATCTGACACATTGAGACAGAACAGACCTCTTGTAAGCTTTGCTGGTTGAATTAAACCAGGATTCCAGTGGTTGAACTAAACCAGGGATTCTGGTAGTTCAGTTATAGTTCTGTGTTGTGTCTGGCAACAAAACGAACGGCGTTGAAAATCTTCCATCACGGCAGATTTTAACCAGTCACTAGCTTAAAGCTTTGGCTATTGGCCTACCCTGTGCACGACAACCAAATAGGCTTCCCCCCATGATTGTCTAATCACAATTGGCCAGACCTAACGAACAGCAATTGCACAGGCTAGCCTAGTTGTATTAGCCTTGGTCTAGGCTTGACATAATTTTTTTTTTTTTGAATAACTTTAAGCGTTGGGCTAAACTGCGTCATTTCCTCTCGCTACAAAGTGGCAGCGTTGCTCATGACGTATTTGCATGAGTATTTTGAGGCACCGTACTGAGTGCAATGCGGCAAATGCATTCTGTTAGGCCTAAATGAAGTCGTACTTCAGTTCGGCAACATGGCTATCGGCACCCATCAACTCATAGGGCAGCAACGTCCATCTTGATACTCTGTCACATAGTATCTGCATCCGACCTGTCCATGTTTGTAGAGTTCATCACGTTTTACCCATTTTCAGCGACCTTACACATGGTTTTTGCCGATTTGTGGTACGCTATCCAGCGCTTGTCAAGAGCTCCATCTTATAGTCGTCTTACAGTCACTGTTGCCACCGCACAGACTGACCGTCCTTTTCAGCGTGTGGACAGACAGTCACTGGTTACACGCCACAATTAGGATTTTGTTATAGACTATAATCCATGTGGACATTTTGAGGTGTAGCAGAAAGTTGCGCCAAAAATCAAGAGACTAAACTGATAATATATCAAATGAACACCCCACGCCCCTCCCCCAGTCAATTAACTTGTTTTGAGGGATCTCAGGTGATGAAATCATTCACAATCTAGAAATACACGAGCTGCCCCTTACCTGATGTCACATTTCAGACCTTGGCACTGCAGTGATACACAGATGCTTTACACTCAGGCGAGCTCAGCAGAAGTGCACTTCACTTCAGAAATGTTCACTGACGGTCAGGTAAACATGCAGACGAACTCTGTTAGTATGATGCCCATGCTTGAAGATGGGGGACTGGCTTACTTATAGTTAGTTCAGAAGCTAAGTCGTGGTCAACGTGTTACCGACACTATGATAGACCAGTGCTCGAGCCTCCTGTTTATAGAAGAGAGACTCGTGTTAGCACTGCGACAAAACAGCCGTAGACGGTTTACAACGGCAAGGATGGCTTTGACAGTAGCGCTGCTTACATGCGGGACTCAGACACTGACAGAGTGAATGGCTCAACTACACCTAAAGACCTAAACTAAGGCAAAATAGGCTTGTGACTTATTACCTGGGTGTAATTTACATGCCGTTTTACTGGCACCAGGTAGAAGCAATATTCTCTTCATTCAGCTTACCTGTACTTTACACAGACCACACAAGTTGTCACATTTCACAGAACAGCATGCAGAACTTACCTGTTCTTTAAATATCAACTAACATGGAACTGGTACCACATACTTACATTTAACAATAGTACGTACAGAAATCACTGCAGGTTTCACAAGTCATGTTACTGATATGGAACCAGCACTCTAAATACAAAAATTACTTTTATGTTCTACAGGCTATGGTCTTCATGCACAAATGTTACCTATGTGCTCTCACATTATGCAGCAGGTACTAAGCAGTGTCAACATTCTACCCACAAAGCATGCCAGTGTAAATATACACCTTGGTTCTGATATCAAGCAATCACCTTTCACAACTCTGTACATGTCAAGTTTAACTGTACATTCTGTACGCCAAGGTACCAGTGACAGGAGATACCACCACTCATATAAAGTTTACCTGAACGCTCCACACGATGAGGCACTGGCTCCAGGTAGTCCTCATCAGAATATGGTGGTCTGGTTGGATAAGAAAGGAACATTGTTTACTCAGTTTTGTCATGCCTCTGTGTATTACAGTCTGTTGTCCACACCCACCACTCTTCCCACCCCGACCTCTCCTCCCCTCTTTCCCTCCCTCCCCCTCTCTCTCTCTCTCCTCTGCAACTCACAACTACTTTGGGTGACATTAACACATATCAATCTATTTCTGACTTATAGGCATGCACATGACTCTATTACTGACTTTGACCGAAGGAGATTGGTACACAAATTAATCTTCTATTGATTTCTTAGGGAGATAGTTACATAATTTCTATAAACAAACTGCTGACAAACTGGGGACATAAGTACACACATTAATCAACTGCTGAGGTCTTCCAAGATAAGCACATATCTTATGTAACCAGCTGCTGAGTTCTTCCTCGGGAGATAAGTGCATAAATTAGTATGCTGCTGGGTTCTTCCAAGGGAGATAAGTACATATCTTAATTAATCAGTTGCTGAGTTCGCCCTCGGGAGATAAGTACATACATTAAACAACTACTGAGTTCTTCCTAGGGAGATAAGTACATACATTAAGCAACTACTGAGTTCTTCCTTGGGATATGAATACATACATTAATCTACTGCTGAGTTCTTCCTACGGAGATAAGTACATACCTTAGTCTACCTCGAGTTTTGTTCTGGGAGACAGACAGATCTACATGCATCAATCTATTGATGATTTCTACTCACAGAAAGATACAAACGTCACGAATACTCACTGTGGCTTGAGACCAGAGGCATCAGGTGAGCCTGGAAAGAAATAACACATAGACTGCATTAGCAACATTAGAGACGGACAAAACTGACCTTTTACATTCAACAACACCCTAGAAAGACACAACAGTTATTACAGTCAGGAACACTTGATTGATCATCACTAATCAGCAATATCTGGCGTGACAAAACTTGTTCCGACTGAAATCAAGTGGCGGAATGGAGCAGCAAGTGTAGGCTGATGGAAGCCAACTTTAGTAACAGGCTGAACGACACTCACGAGACAGAACACAGCTTTACGGCTGTGCTGCCTGAACTAACCTTGTGACACAGTAGTTCAGGAAAGTTTTGGCTGATCGATCTGAAATATTGAGACAGAATAGACCTCTTGTAAGCTTTGCTGGTGGAACTAAACCAGGGATTCCAGTGGTTGAAGTAAACCAGGGATTCCGGTAGTTCAGCTAGAGTTCTGTGTTGTGTCTGGCAACAAAACGAACGGTGTTGAAAATCTTTCTTCACGATAGATTTTTACCCGTCACTAGCGCGAAGCTTCGGCTGTAGGCTTAGCCTGTGCACAACCAAGTAGGCCTCCCACCATGATTGTCTAATCACAATAGGCTAGGCCTAACGAATGGCAGAAAAACAGGCTAGCCAAGTTGTATTAGCCTAGGCCTAGGCCTGACGTAATAGTTTTTTTTTAATAACTTTAAGCGTCAGGCTAAATCGCGCCATTTTTCCTCTTGCTACAAAGTCGCAGCCTTTCTCATGACGTATTTCATGAGTATTTTGAGGCACCGTACTGATTGGAATGCGGCAAATGCATTTTTCACATCGAATATATTTGACGCGACTTTCATCAGGCGCTATTCAGATGTAACAGTTTTCGACCCAGACCTTGGCACATCATCGCAGCACTTGGCACCTGACCATGCTCTGAGATCCCTGATACTACCCGTCATCAAAACGGACAGCATGAGTGATATTCCTATCAGGCTTGCCTTTCAGTCGTTTAAACCCAGAGAATTTCTACATTTGATGTGTCTTGACAACGCAAACTTCGGAGTATAAATGTGTGTATTACCAGCTGACGCTGTCAGTCACAATAACGTCTGCAGTGTTTCTTTTCAAAATGGAGAGCTACTCACCTGTAAGCTTACTGTTGTTTATTCCAATACACTGCTAAACCTCATCATTAGGCCCATTTCATTTCACGTCTGAAGGCAGGTGTCCAAACAATGGAGAGGTCGAGTCAAAAGAATGAATGTACTCACTTCGCTAAATGTGTGTTCCGTGTATAAAACTTATAATCAACGTCAGAGAACAATATTCTCGTAAAACTGCATAATTTGTAATTGTTGTGTGTGTGTGTGTGTGTGTGTGTGTGTGTGTGTGTTTGTGTGTGTGTATGTGTGTGTGTGTGTGTGTGTGTGTGTGTGTGGACTTGACTTCTGAAGAAAGAGCCGAGTTTCTACATCATGCTGGTTGAAGTAAACTCTAGTCACAGATTAGAATTTAGAGTCAAGGCCAAATTAAATTAAGTTGACAGGAGATTTCAGATTACGCCGTGGTGGCACATAAACTCATTATTTTCTCTTTTTTTTTTTCCTTTTTTTTGTTTCTTTTTTTTTTTCTTTTGCGATTGATATGAAATATCTGCAGCGTTCTATGAAACATCAACACCACGATGCGGTTTTTTTTTTCTTTCTTTCTTACAAAATGTAATGATTTCGTACTTCGATTCCCGACAAAATAGCCAGTGTCTGTACAGAAATATGTTCCTTTGTCTGAAATAATATGTATTTTCGAAGGTGAACACTCAGACACACACACACACGCGCGCGCGCGCATGCATGCATGCACGCGCATGATCAAGGAAAGAGACAGACAGAGACAGTAGCCTCCCCCATCCTCTCTCTCTCTGTCTCATTCTCTCTCTGCGTCTCTCTCTCTATCTGTGTGTCTCTGTTTCTCTCTCTCTCTCTCTCTGTTTCTCTGTCCCCCCCCCCCCCTCTCTCTCTCTCTCTCTCCTTCCCCTCCCCCCCCCCCCCCCCCCCCCCCCCAAATCAGCATGACATACCAGCAGTGCAGGATTGCTTCCGCCTCATCCGGATGATGAAAACGATGCAGACGATGACAATGAGCGCCAGCAGGGCGATGGTGCTGCCGAAAGCGGTCCAGAAGGAAGACAGCCCGGGGCCCTCTGAAGAAGCTGCATCGACGACATTGTGTGGGTGTGGGTGAAAGTGGGGATAGGAACATGACAGACAGACAGATCAGACTCTCTCTCTCTCTCTCTCTCTCTCTCTCTGTGTGTGTGTGTGTGTGTGTGTGTGTGTGTGTGTGTGTGTGTGTGTGTGTGTGTGTGAGTTTGAGTGCGTGCGTGCGTGCGTGCGTGCGTGCGTGTGTGTGCGTGCGTGCGTGCGAGCGTGCGCACGTGCGTTCTTTGATTGTTCATGATTTTATAATTAGAATTTAAAATTTAGAATTTACTGAGCGAATGTTCAATACATCAACATTCAAGAGACCGTACATGCTTACCCGCCCCTTCCCCTCTTTTCTACGCCACCCTCACCCCCATCCCCCACCCACATCCCTGTCCCTTAACCTTAGTAGCTTTCCCCTCCTCTGCACACTCTTTCCAGCTGACATATATGTGACATGGGAAAAGACGCTGGAACTAACAACAATGGGCCCCTGTCAAAGTGGAAATGAACATAGAAAATGAGGTGCAAAGTAAGGCTGATTTAACACGACGCAATACGAGACAGACAAGGGAGTTCCCCACAAACCTGTCTGCTCCTGATGCCACAGAGACCAGACACGTCACCCTCAGAATGCCGAGTTGAAGGCGAAACATCAAAGATCAAACAGGAACTAAACAGCTGCAGAAAGAAATGAATGAATTTCTACTATTTCTTCTTCTTCTTCCCTCCTCCTCCTCCTCCTCCTCCTCTTCTTCTTCTTCTTCTTCTTCTTCTTCTTCTCTCTTCTTCTTTTCTTCTTTTCTTCTTCTTCTTCTTCTTTCTTCTTCTTCTTCTTCTTCTTCTCCTCCTCCTCCTCCTCCTCCTCCTCCTCCTCTTCTTGTTCTCCTCCTCCTCCTCCTCCTCTTCTTCTTCCCTGAACTCCGTGGGAGTCAAAGAGGCACCGCAGTGAGGAACACCTCACCAGGTTGCTGCAGTGCTGTCGTTGGAGTGCCAAGGGCTGGGTCTCTGCAGATGTCTTTCCCTGTCCACTGTGCAGTGTGGTCGGTCCACTCTGCAATGTGGTCAGTCCACTCTGCAATGTGGTCAGTCCGCCCTGCAATGTGGTCAGTCCACCCTGCAGTGTGGTCGGTCCACTCTGCAATGTGGTCAGTCCACCCTGCAATGTGGTCGGTCCACCCTGCAATGTGGTCAGTCCACTCTGCAATGTGGTCAGTCCACTCTGCAATGTGGTCAGTCCACTCTGCAATGTTGTGTCAGTCCAATCTGCAATGTGGTCAGTCCACTGTGCAATGTGGTCAGTCCACTCTGCAATGTGGTCAGTCCACTCTGCAATGTGGTCAGTCCACCTTCCCCCCCCCCCCCCCCCCCCCCCCTTTTTTTTTTTTCCTGTCTTCTCCTCCGTTTCCCTCTTTCATAAATTATCTGAAGAATTTTTTTTTTTTTTTTTTTTAAATAAAGCAAGGGTTCTGCATCTTGTTACGTGGTCATACGAACGTACTTTTATTCTCTTGACAAGAGGTCAGTAGATCACTGGTTGACTGGTGATACGTTCAGCATAACTGATGTTTTAGTATCTGGCAGTAAGGTCTCATTTCCCAAGGCTTTCCATTTCCTTTGTTTCCGGATCCGCTGTGAGGGTCACCGTCTCGCGTGCTTATAGAAGATACAATAGAGCAGCGCACGGGTCAGCGCGATGTTGTGTATCATGGAAGTGTTCTTGTCCTTACAAGCGGGTTTCAACCGAAGCGTGATGTTGTGTGTCTTGGAAGTGTTCTTGTCCTTCCAAGCGGGTTTCAACCGAAGCGTGATGTTGTGTGTCTTGGAAGTGTTCTTGTCCTTCCAAGCGGGTTTCAACCGAAGTGTGATGTTGTGTATCATGGAAGTGTTTTCTTGTCCTTCCAAGCGGTTTCAACCGAAGCGTGATGTTGTGTATCATGGAAGTGTTCTTGTCCTTCCGGGCGGGTTTCAACCGAAGCGTGATGTTGTGTGTCATGGAAGTGTTCTTGTCCTTCCGGGCGGGTTTCAACCGAAGCGTGATGTTGTGTATCATGGGAGTGTTCTTGTCCTTCCAAGCGGGTTTCAACCGAAGCGTGATGTTGTGTGTCATGGAAGTGTTCTTGTCCTTCCGGGCGGGTTTCAACCGAAGCGTGATGTTGTGTGTCATGGAAGCGTTCTTGTCCTTCCAAGCGGGTTTCAACCGAAGCGTGATGTTGTGTGTCATGGAAGTGTTTCTTGTCCTTCCAGGCAGGTTTCAACCGATGCAGTCTGTGCTGCCACTGGGAGGGTTTCTCGGTTCGATCCTCCATTGCTAATGGTGGGCCCCACGTCAGTGCAAAGTTCGGACAGTTTTTCTTGCTTTAGAGAGAGACGAGAGATAGAGAGAGAGAGGGGAGACAGACAGACAGACAGACAGACAGATGAGCTATTGTTGAATGCTGTGCGAGGGTCAAAGAGGAGACTGAACACATACAACAGGATTTACTTCTTGTGGATAAATGCTGTATCGAAGAATGAAACTCAACTTCCCCTGACGAAAGAATTGCTGTGAGCGTAACTCTTCCTAGTCTGATCAGGACCCAAAACGAATGTTTCTTGTAGCACTTAAGAGATGTTGGCACTGGGAGAGGTGGCTCCATGCAGCAAGGAAACCCTCGCAATGCATGGTGAATATCACAAACTTACAGCAACAA
>JADBJO010029606.1:0-12500 GCA_016801955.1 Conus betulinus
TAAATATTGACAAAAGCAAGATCATGGTTTTCAGGAAGGGAGGGTATCTGGGAAGACATGAGAAATGGTTTATCAATGGTACTAACGTTGAAGTTGTAAATAGTTATGTGTATTTAGGCTTTACCTTCACCACTTCTATGAATATGTGTAGCAGTGTAAAACAACTCGCAGTCAAAGGTAAAAGTCCCTTTTTGAGGTTCTGAAAGCTCACAGCTCTCTCAATCAAATGACAAGAAATACTTTCTTCAAAATGTTTGATACCATGATTCAGCCGGTTTTGTCTTACACTGCTGAGATTTGGAGTATCTTGATAAAGGATGACCCAACCGAAAAAATTCATTTGTTTGCTTGTAAAAGATTCCTTAACATGGCCTTCCGTAACCTAACCTAATGGTTTATGGCGAGCTTGGCAGACACCCCCTCATTATTAATGGTTTTATGAAAGCTTTGAAATTCTGGTTCAGATTGTTAAATATGAACGACAAGCGCTTACCAAAGCAGGCCTACAGGATGCTTATGAATTTAGACGAAAACGGTAAACGGAACTGGGTATCAGAATTGAGGTTTTTACTGAACAGAACTGGTTTCGGATTTGTATGGCTTGCTCAGGGAGTGGGTGATGTGAATCAATTTTGTAGTGTCTTTAAACAGAGACTCCTTGGTATGAATTGTCAAGATTGGGAACACAATCTGACCACCAGTGATCGTTACGCACTCTACAGAGACTTCAAATCTGACCTGTCCCCTGAAGTATATATTTGGGTTGTGTTAAAAACAAATGTTTCAGAGACGCTTTAATTAGATTCCGACTGGGCATTACTTCTTTGAAAGTACATAGTAATAGATATGTAAGACCTGATGTGACTGTTAATAACTTCTGCCCCTTTCTGTCCTGGTGAAATCGAGAACGAAACACATTTTTTGTTTCGTTGTAAACAATACAATAGTATTAGACATGTACATATGAGGAACATAGCGCCCTGTAATGAATGGAGACAGTTTTCTCAGTTAATGTCAACTCAGAGCGAAGTTAAGATAAGGCAACTAGCTTGGTATATCTTTAAATGTTTGGAGATTCGTGACAATCCGTAAATTCGCTCGAAATGTAACCGTAAACTTTTTTTTTCTCTCTTCAGTATTTTTTTGATTGATTTTGTGCCTTGAACATTGTAATCCCCTCCCCTTCCCCCCCCCCCTCGTCTCTTCCCTCCCCCACTCTCCCGCCCCCCCCCCCCCCCTCCCCTTTGTATTGTAAGTTGAATCCACATTGTGTGATATGTCAACTCATGAAATGGGCCAAGGCCTGAATTCATTAAAGTATTCATTCATTCATTCATTCTCTCTCTCTCTCTCTCTCTCTCTCTCTCTCTCTCTCTCTCTCATTCTCTCTCTCTGTCCCTTCTCTGGCACCAGGGGAGATCATCGACATAGGGGGGATGGCCGTGTGTCATCAGAGAGGCGCAGATATGTACCTGAACCCTCTCTATAAACCCCCTCCACTCCCAGTTCAAAAGCATCTACCCATGCTCATCTCCCAACCACCTTGCCCTCCCAGCCTGCTGCTCCCTCCTCTTCCCATGCCCAGTGCCACACCACAGTGGAGAAGACAGCTGGGTTTTCTACAGTGAGCTCTACACACACACCAAGACACTAATGACGTCGTCCCTTCCCCTACAGAATCTACGTTAGTGAACATAGTGCATGTGTCATCCAAAACATCCCTCAACACTATGCCACCACTACCTCCAAAACTGTGCTACCCCTACCTCCAAAACTGTGCTACCCCTACCCCCAATGACCCTCAACACTGTGCCACCCCTACCTCCAATGACCCTCAACACTGTGCCACCCCTACCTCCAATGACCCTCAACACTGTGCCACCCCTACCTCCAAATGTGCCACCCCTACCTCCAAACTGTGCCATGCCATCCCCACTGTCCCTACCTCCAAATGACCCTCTCAACACTGTGCCACCCCTACCTCCAATGACCCTCAACACTGTGCCACCCCTACCTCCAATGACCCTCAAACTGTGCCACCCCTACCTCCTGACCCCAAAACTGTGCCACCCCTACCTCCAATGACCCTCAACACTGTGCCACCCCTACCTCCAAAACTATACTACCCCTACCTCTGATGACCCTCAACACTGTGCCACCCCTACCTCCAAACGTGTGCCACCCCTACCTCCAATGATCCTCAACACTGTGCCACCCCTACCTCGGTGAAATTTGTCACAGGTGAGTTACATAACTCTATGAATTTTAACTTCTGCCTGTGGTTCATATTCATTATTCTTTTGCATTGAACATTGTTTTCTTACGTTGTTTTGCAATTGTTTGCAAATTTAGTTTTGTTTGTTTCTTATAGTCATTATCCTTTTGCATTGAAGATTATTGTGTTGTGTGTGTGTACTATATGGACACATTGGTGTTTGTTTTTAAGTGTATCATCGCTATTTTCGTTTCAGTTACACAAATGGTACAATCATCTTCAGCGTGGCCACAGGAAGACGGATTACGTATTGGACATCTAAATATAAACCATATACAAAACAAATTACAGGAGGTACCCACTATACTGTCAAATCAAGACAAACCCTTTCATATATTTGGCTTCGCTGAATCAAGGCTTTCAGATATTGTCCCTGATGCCACTGTCTTAAGCTCCGGCTACAATATCGTACGCAGAGATCCCACCGAATCCAAAACTACGGGCATATTAATTTACATTCATGAAACATTAAATGCGCAACGTTCATATGAACTTGAAAGTTTTGGAATTGAAGCAGTTTGGCTAATAATCGGGTTGAAAGTGAACGAAACCCATCAAAATCATATTTATCTATCGAAACCCAGCAGAAATTGCTGATTGGATGGACACGTTTACGGCCATGATGGATGCAGCATCACTTGATGCTACAGAATTCATTATTTTAGGTGATTTCAACATTGATTTATTGAAATGCCAAACATCATGGTCAGAGAGAACTCCTTCGTACAACTTATCCCAAATTATGGACATGTCCACCCGTGTAACGCCCACTAGCAAAACATTAATTGACGATGCGTCCACGGCCCAATACGTCCACGGCCCGATACGTCCAAATGGACACAACGGGCCGTGGTCGTATCGGGTGTTGGCGTGCCGATGTGTCCACGACCCTTAAAGTCCAAGGCCCGTTGAGTCCAAAACATTGAACTCAGTGGATCGTAGACTCAAAGGGCTCGAGTAAAAATGCCATGTGACTGAGTCCAAGGCTCTTTATGTCCACGGCCTTCTAGTGTCCGTGCCTTTCAATTGTTTACACGTTTTCAGTGTGTGCATTTAACTGAGTGTGTGCCACTGTGAATTGTGATGCATGTCAGTCATGACTCTGGGGAGCTTATAATTTATCAAGCAGCAACACAAACATAGTCCGTGCATGCATGTGATTTAGGGGTGGTGTTGCGTGCGTCGTGCGTGCTTGCTTTCCTGCCTAAAATCAGTGCCATCTTACACGGTTAGCGCATGGGACATTAATGTTAAACCCCATAGAAATGGAAAACTCAGACTAACTAGTCTGACCTGGTCATTCATTCTTGCAACTCGCCAACTGGACGGACCAAAGGGGCGACAGGTCATTCAGACTACCCAGACTGACCACTGTTCATGCAGATTGATTAATGCTCAATCTATGTGCTTGTGAATCAGACTGCGAACTGACCACTGGTCACTCAGACTGATCAAACACTAAGACAACCCAGATTGACCACACACCACTAGATTAACCTGACCACATATTAGTCAGACTGTACCAGAATACAGGTCATCTAGACCCAGTTGATCGTTGGCCACCCCCTGACCCACAAACTGACCAATATTATGTGAGAATGAACTCGTGTGTGAATACCAAAAAAAAAAAAAATGTACGCTTCCTGTCACTGTTACGTCCCAATTGTCGCAGAAGTCTCAGCTGTGTTGCCCTTTGTTGGCCCTTTGTTGCCCTTTGTTGAGCCTACATCCCAAAAATTGTCGCTGCTGCCCAATCTCATCGTTGCGACAGATTGGACCTGAAGTGCACATATTTTGTTTAAGGTACCAGACAATGGTACTGCACGACTGAGAGACTGCGTATTCACATCTCTCCAATGTACAGCAACAGAGATAACCCTCCTTTCTATATGTTCACACCCCTATAGATCCACGTCTCTATCTCATTGTGTTTACCTTTGTTTGTGTCCATGTCTCTGAGTCCACGTGTTTCTGTGTCCCCGTGTCTGTGTGCTCACATTTAAGACAGCAAACCATTCGCGTGTATTCCAAGTCGATTTCTTCGTCAGTTGCGGTTATGCAGTCATTGAAGATAGATAGATAGATAGAGAGATAGATAGATAGATAGATAGATAGATAGATAGATAGATAGATAGAGATAGATAGATAGATAGAGATAGATAGATAGATAGATAGATAGATAGATAGATAGAGATAGATAGAGATAGATAGATAGATAGATAGATAGATAGATAGATAGATAGATAGATAGATAGATAGATAGATAGATAGATAGATAGATAGATAGATAGATAGATAGATAGATAGATAGATAGATAGATAGATAGATAGATAGATAGATAGATAGATAGAGATAGATAGATAGATAGATAGATATGATAGATAGATAGATAGATAGATAGATAGATAGATAGATAGGGGACCCTTGTCTTCGAAGACCCTTGAGTAGCGTTCCAATCTGGCCGACAAGTACTTCTGCAGCACAACAAGTAGTCTCAGCTGTGTTGCCCTTTGTGGGGCCCGCACTTTGCATCAATGTTTTCAAATACAAAATGCATCGAACATAAAACCGCACTTCGCATCAATGTAGCAATATGAGAACTTTGTGCTTTAACCCCACTATAATAATCATCATGAATTGAATTGAACTTTTGTGCAAAGGAGAGGCAGCCATTATGGTCCAGCCAGTTATGGTCCAAACCCGTTCTTTTTCGCCAAAAATTTCCGATAGTATCGGGCACATTACCTTTGCATCAGTATGATGCAGAGTGTGGGGCACCCCCCAGGCTTTACACTACATTGATGCAGAGTGTGTGCTTTACACTACATTGATGCAGAGTGGCTTTAGGCTTTACACTACATTGATGCAGAGTGGGGCACCCCCCAGGCTTTACACTACATTGATGCAGAGTGTGGGGCACCCCCCAGGCTTTACACTACATTGATGCAAAGTGAGGGGTGGGGGCTTTACCCCAGGCTTACAGGCTTTACACTACATTGATGCAGAGTGTGGGGCACCCCAGGCTTTACACTACATTGATGCAAAGTGCGGGGCCCCCCAGGCTTTACACTACATTGATGCAGAGTGTGGGGCGCCCCCCAGGCTTTACACTACATTGATGCAGAGTGTGGGGCGCCCCCAGGCTTTACACTACATTGATGCAGAGTGTGGGGCCCCCCCCATTGATGCAGAGTGTGGGGCGCGCCCCCAGGCTTTACACTACATTGATGCAGAGTGTGGGGCGCCCCCCAGGCTTTACACTACATTGATGCAGAGTGTGGGGGGCGCCCCCCAGGCTTTTACACTATTGATGCAGAGTGTGGCGCACCCCCAGGCTTTACACTACCATTGATGCAAAGTGCGGGGCACCCCCCCAGGCTTTACACTACATTGATGCAGAGTGTGGGGCGCCCCCCCAGGCTTTACATTGATGCAGAGTGTGGGGCGCGCCCCAGGCTACATTGATGCAGAGTGTGTGGGCGCCCCCAGGCTTTACACTACATTGATGCAAAGTGTGGGGGGCCCCAGGCTTTACACTACACATTGATGCAAAGTGCGGGGCACCCCAGGCTTTACCCTACACTTTGCATTAGGTGCACTTTACATTTGATGCAAAGTGCGGGCCAACACCCTTGGAATGCCTATACTGACCTAACGTTCTGTAGAGCGCCATTTTGGTATTCTAATACATACCAAAGGCGTTTGAACATGAATACCAAACTGGTGCTCAACGAGGCCAAACGGGGGCGGGATGTAGCTCAGTGGAGAGCGCTGGCCTCCAGTGCAGACGGTCGGGGGTTCGAGTCCGCTCAGGGCTCGATTTTTTTCTCTTCTGTATGAGCTGTGTGGTTCATTGCCCCCCCAAACTGGTCGGCCCGGTGTCAGTATAATGTGACTGGGTGGGGGTAGAAGCTAGAGCTGTGCAGCTGCTCTCCCAGTGTGGCAGCACATTCACTTGTCTAATCAGCGTCCCCGATATGCACGGGTTAATTGAGTTTGCGCGTGAGACGTTTAACCCTCATTAATTGTCATGAATTTTCACGGGGACAACCCAATTTGGTAGTGAGCAACTCGAGTACCAAAATGTTTTCTCAATACCAAATTGGTGCTCTACGCGACTTTCCAATTTGGTATTAGAATACCAAATTACCACGTCAATTTTGGATATATGATTTATCCCAAATTGTCGCTGCGCCGATTTGGGCCATACCAAATTGTCGCTGCGACATTTTTGGAAAGCCACGACACTTTGGGACGTAACACGTCACTGTGCGTTCCCCTTTCCGTTTGTGTGTGTGAGGGCTTAGAGTTTGGGGAATTGTGTCTGTCTGCGTAGAGTGATGTACTGAGTGGATCTTACCTGAGGAGTGCTTGAGACATGATTGAGTGAGTGTGAGATGCGTGATTGAAACCAGGTAAGACCCGACATCTTTACTTTCGTTATGTCATTCAGATGTTCTTTCTTTTATCCACTGACTTAATTCCTTGAAGGAAGATATCTGCGTGCCTGAGTACACACACACACACACACACACACACACACACACACACACACACACACACACACACACACACACACACACACACACACACACACACACACACACTGTAACTTTGATACGAGTACGCTGCGATATATTTACAAAGAAATATCGGTTCATAATCAGTGATCATCAAAATCTGTTGCATCTTAACTTGGATACGTAACAGAGGTAATAAAATGTCTTACATAGTTAGTGTAATACCATCCTAATCAAATGTTTGATTATTTTGCCTCTGCAAAATCGAAGAACTTTTAAAAAAAAATAGTAAATTACTTGCTCAACAAAGCAATAGTTACAGCGGAATGTCAAACATTTGGTAAAGAAACTGAACTTTGATGAGTAAGAACACTAAATTGACATTTGCAGGAATGCTTGTCTATTTTGTGTTTTTCAAACTTAGAAATTGATAAGGCTTAATGACAGTAAGTAATAGCAAAAATATTAAGATCTCTTACTGCTTTTCATTCTTTGCTAACTGAAACGTTAAACATTTTTTTTTAATGGAAACAAAAACTAAAACTTCTAGTCCCTTTTTGCTTTTACATCTTTTGGCGACTGAAACAGGGAAAAAGTTTGAATCAAAACAATTAGTAGCAGACATATAAGATCCCTTCCTGCTTTTCATTCTTTGCTAACTGAAACATTGAAAAGGTTTTACTGGAAATCAACAGCTAAAAGTGATAGTTCTTTTTTTTCTTTTACATCTCTTGCTAACTGATACATTGAAAAGGCATTAATGAAAAGAATTACTGTGATGGCAGAGATGTAAAGACTCCTTACGAAAAATTAACAACAGTATGATGCTTCAGAAACATTGTCTTTTCTATATTTTTTTTAATTCTGCGAAAATCTCAAGCAGACCTAATTGCCCGAGCGACAGCCTTCCAATATGAGTTCAAATCTCGCACTCCTTGATACTGGGTCTTGAGGTGCTGGATGCGATTCTCAAGAACACGCCACTTTCTTCGTCTCGGAGGTGGGGGCATCTCCTCTCTCTGCTGCAGTGAGCAGATTTTCTGCAACTGACTGGCGATCTTTCAGTTGCCTCTAAAAGTTCCATAGTGAAGGATGACGAACTTCAATGGCCTCATTCAGAGTGTGATGGTAGCTTATGACAAACAATAAATGTATTATTGGTAATTAAAGGATGCCATTTTTGTGACCTATTGTAAACTTTAGTTTGGGCAGTGGGCAGGTCTTTAGACCTGAATGAGTAGATAGGCGACCCCAACCTCCATGAGTCTCCCAACCACGGGTAAATGGGTCCTGCTGCCTTGCAGGCGGGGCCTATGTTCCATCGGGAGCGATGGGCATAATGACGATGATGTCTTGCAGGCTGGCCTATGTTCCATCGGGAGCGATGGGCATAATGACGATTATGCCTTGCAGGCTGACCTATGTTCCATCGGGAGCGAGGACATAAAGGACATAATGACGATGATGCCTTGCAGGCTGGCCTATGTTCCACCGGGAGCGATGGGCATAATGACGATGATGCCTTGCAGGCTGGCCTATGTTCCACCCGGAGCGATGGGCATAATGACGATGATGCCTTGCAGGCTGACCTATGTTCCACCGGGAGCGATGGGCATAATGACGATGATGCCTTGCAGGCTGGCTTTGAAAAGGCAAAGGCTACGGGGGTAAACCCCTAACGAAACATCCGGAATGGAGCCCCTAAGACGGCTTGGTGGTGAACTCCATCATCACTCTGGCAGCTCCTGCAGTCCAGTCGTGGTCAAGATGTTATGCACTGCATCCCTCTTTGGCAATAGCGGCTTGGACCGAGGGGGGGGGGGGGGGGGGGGGTCATGGTGCTTGGGCAACCCACGGCCTCCATATACTTCTTTGCCCAGGATTCAATGACTCCATCTCTCCTTTCTGCTTTCCCAAGTCCTGGGCCGACAGGCGAGTGGCGACGGTGGCAGGTGGGAGATAGCACACTGGGAGCTGCTAGTCATGGACAGGGCAGGATGGTCGTCACTCTACTCACCAGGACAAGAGTAGGTTTCGGCAGCCACCTTGGCAACGGAGCAGCCCTATTCAGGGAAAGCACTGCTCCCCCCTCATGGGGAGGGGCCTAGAAAATGTGACCTAAAGAAAGCTTGCCTCAACCCATCCTGTCAGCATACCGCAGCTAGCCGGACATCTAAGAACGCGGTTGAACTCATTCAAAAAGATCTACCACAAAGAACAAGCGCAAGCACACTTTATGTGTTGGAGCCTGGAATATCCGGACTCTAATGGACAACAGGAGGAGCGATAGACCAGAGCGTCGAACAGCACTTGTGGGCCAAGAACTAAAACGTTACAAAGCTGATACTACGGAATTCAGCGCGAGCGCCTGGCAGACACTGGAAATCACAGAAGAAAGAGCTGGATACACCATCTTCTGGACAGGGAGGCCCCTGGAGGATAAAAGAGAAGCAGGAGTGGGCTTTGCCATCCGCACCTCACTGGTCAAAGAACCTAGAGTCTCAAAGGGAATTGGTGATCGTCTGATGACTTTGAGACTGCCTCTCCAAGGAAAGCAGCACCTGACACTCATCAGTGTGTACGCCCCCACCATGACCTACACCCAAGAACAGAAGGAGCTGTTCTACCAGAGCCTCACAAGCTTGCTACGCAGTATCCCAAAGGATGACAAGCTTTTACTTCTTGGGGACTTCAACGCTCGTGTGGGCAGGGACTCCCAGTCTTGGCCGAATATCATCGGACCGCATGGATTGGGACAGGAAAACTCAAATGTCCAACTGCTTCTTACACTCTGCGCCAAGTTTGGTTTGACCGTCACAAACACACTGTTCCAGCTGCCGGACATCCACAAGGCCACCTGGACGCACCCTCGCTTCAGTCACTGGCACTTGATCGACTATGTGATCGCTAGGCAGTGACATCCAGGATGTCCACATCACAAGAGCAATGAGGGGAACGGACTCCTGGACTGACCATCTGCTGCTGAGGTGCTCTTCTTCTCCATCGCTAGCACCCCACAGACGCCGGAAAGCTGACATCGAGAAGAAGATGGATGTCCAGAAACTGAATGACCCAATGACAAGGGAAACCTTCGTGACCGACCTTGCAAACCAGCTGAATAATTTACCAGATGATGTTGACTCAGAAAAGGCCTGGGTAAACTTCAGAAACGTAGTCTACGACTCTGCCCGGCTGTCTCTGGGGCACCCAAAGAGGAAACACCAGGACTGGTTTGACAGCAACAACACGCAGATCGGCAGACTGCTACAGCAAAAACACGAAGCCCACACGACCTGGCTCAACGACAAGGGATCAACAGCCACGCACGATCGTCTCAAGCATCTAAGAGGCAAGGTCCAGACTGAGCCGAGACAGATGATGGGACAAATGGTGGAAAGAGAAGGCTGCAGAGTTACAACAGTACGCTCATGAGCACAACTCCAAGAAGGTCTTTGCAAGCCTGAAGACTGTCTATGGCCCCTCCTCCAAGCCCATGGCGCCTGTACGGACAACTGATGGCACTCTGCTCACTGAGAAGAGTGACATTGTACAGCGGTGGTGTGACCACTTCAGCCAGCTTCTGAATAGACCATCTCAGATTGATCAGCAAGCTATCCGGAACATGCTCCAACGTCCAGTTTTGACATCACTTGACGACACACCGACTAAGAGGAAACCCAGAAGGCGATCAGCAGCTCCAAATCGGAAAGGCATTGGGCCCTGATGGCATTCCCCCTGAGATCTTCAAGGTTGGTGGAGATGCCATGGTCGACAAGCTAACTGAGCTGATGCAGCAGTTCTGGGGTGTGGAAGCAGTACCACAAGACTTTTTGAGGATGCCAGCATCATCCACCTGTAAAAGAACAAGGGCGACAGAGCATCATGCGACAACCACAGACGCATCTCACTATTGAGCATAGCAGGAAAGATTATTGCCCGTGTCATCCTGAATCGCATCAAACAACACTTGCTGGATGATGTCGTCTCTGAGAGCCAGTATGGCTTCAGGAGCAACAGGGGGACAATCGACATTATCTTATCTTGGCTGTTCACCAGCTGCAAGAGAAGTGCAGGGAACAGAATCAGAACATCTACATCCTCTCTGACAAAGGCTTTCGATACCGTCAGTCACGAGGGTCTGTGGGCTATACTGTCCAAACTTGGCTGCCCACTGAAGGTTGTCAAGATTATACGATCCTTCCATGACGGCATGATGGCTCGTGTAGGAAAAAAACAGCACTGTGTCTGACCCCTTCGCCGTATCCAAGGAAGTGAAGCAAGGATGTGTGCTGGCACCAACCTATTCAGCCTCATGTTCGCCACAATGCTGTTCTCTGCTCTCTCTAGTACCAATGCGGGGATCTGTCCACTACAGATGTGATGGCCGCTTCTTCGACTTAAGGCACCTGAAGGACGGAACAAAAGTTCTTGAGGCCCTTGTGAGAGACTTCCTCTTTGCAGATGACTGTGCACTCGCAGCACTCAACGAACCAGACCTGTAAGAGCTTGCCAGTTGCCTGTCTATAGCAGCAAAGGCTTTTGGCTTGATGATCAGCCTGCGGAAGCCAGAAGTGATGCTCCAGCCAGCACCCGGCCTCTCTTCCCCAGAACCAAAGATCGTGATCGAGGACACGACCCTGAAGAATGTTGACAGCTTCGCCTACTTGGAGAGATTCTTGTCTTCAACGTGTGGCTTGGATAAAGAAGTGTCCTTTCAGCAGGCTTTGGAAGAGAGTGTGGGGGGAGAGCGTGGCATCACTCTAAGTACCAAGCTGCAGTCTACAGAGCAGTCGTCGTCACCTCGCTGCTCTACAGCTGTGAGACCTGGATACTGTACATGAAACAACTGATGACTCTGGATCAGTTCCACCTCCGCTGCCTGCGTAAGATCATGGGCATCTCCTAGGAGGACACGATTTCCAACACAAAAGTGCTTCACAGTGCAAAGATGCCTGGTATCGAGGCGCTGATCATCAAAGCACAGTTGAAGTGGGTTTTTGGCATGTGGTACGAATGGACGACACGCGACTTCCAAAAATGGCCATCTCTGAGCTGGCAGCTGGAACAAGAAACACTGGGCGGCCACTCAAACGTTTCAAGGACTGCCTGAAAGTATCACTGGCTTCCTGTGGCATCCCGCTTCAGGACTGGGAAACACTTGCCACAGACCGCAGTGCCTGGCGACTTGCTGTCCACAAAGGAGCAAGTGGCTTCGAAAAGCGTTTGCAGGAATTGGACCAGAAGCGCCAAGCCTGCAAAGAGAGGAGACCTGACCCAATGACAGCTGTCGCATGCCCAGAGTGCGGACGTATCTGTGTGTCCAGCTTTGGCTTGCGCTCACACATGCAGAGTCACTGACGTGTTCGTCGACCACGACGGACATCCATGATGTAAACTCTAATTAAAAATTAAGCTTGCATAAATTTTGGGAGAGCAATAGATGTTATGGATTTCGTAGAAAATAAAAAAATTGGCTTTAAAACATCGTATTTCAACTTAAAGATACGATGTCCTTCCTTATCCCTATCCTTACGGTTACAATGAAGGTTACAATGAATTCCGGCTATATTAAAGGCCGGTTATATTGACATTTCGCCTATATTTGAAAGTCTGCTGCGGTCCCGACCCAAGCCCTTCTTTTTCTTTGTTGGTAAAATTCGTTTATATTGAAATTGGCTATATTGAAACTTCGCCTGTATTGAAA
>JADBJO010029606.1:17500-18842 GCA_016801955.1 Conus betulinus
TGGTCTTATCACCTTCACAGTTTATGTAAATCAATATCCAGACAAACATATCAGCTGTGCAGGATTAAGCATTTCTTTAACTTTCGTGCCAGAAATTATTCCTACTTGCACATATCCTCTCTTCAATCAAATATTGTTCAATACTATTTGATTCTGCTGGTGCTAATGCCATGAAACCTCTTACGAGTGTCTACAAAATAGCATTTAAAGCAGTTCTATCAAAATCATCTAGTCTTAGTGAATGGGAATTATACTAAAGCAGGGTCCTTCCGCTAAAAGAAATGTTTGCTGTCAACAAATGTCTGCTAATGCAAAAATTGCGTCGGCTTTAGCACCACGAACTCTTCAGTCTAAATTTAACAAAAACCCGAGGGATCAACCAAATTCCAGGTTCCCACACCTAGAATAGATCTATGCACATCACACTTATCTTACTCTGGTAGTGTGGTTTGGAATTCACTTCCACTGTATTTCCGATGCACCCAAAATGCAGAATCCTTCAGGAAAAACTGATTGCACATTTCACAACAGGTCATTACTATTAGGGATAAAATACATATACCAGAGCACACCCTTTGTTTTGATGCATATTAAACGGATACGCTGCTTCCTTTCTTAAAACTAGATAATGATAAATTGAGAGATATGGTTACCACTGGTTTTATTAATGACTGTAATTATATCATGATGAATGAATGTTGTGATCACTGACTTTACTGATGCATTGTCACTAACTGATTGATGGCCTAATACTTTTGATTTATTGAAGCACTGTATCTACATGATGATAAATGTGTGCCCTGCCAAGGTAACTGTTGATTACATTGCTCTCTCTCTCTCTCTCTCTCTCTCTCTCTCTGTATTTATATGCCTGCGTATTGATGTATTGTCACTAAGTTTATAATTATAATCTAGGGTAGTGTATGAAAAGTTCAAGAAGAAAAAAAAAAGATGAGGGGGGGGGAGAAAGATTATGATGGCATCTCTCTCTCTCTCTCTCTCTCTCTCTCTCTCTCTCTCTCTCTCTCTCTCTCTCTCACACTCACACACTCACACACACACACACACACACACACACACACACACACACACACACACACACACACACGCATGCGCGCGCACTTGCACGCGCACGCACACATACACACATCATGATAATAATCCTTATGACTATTGACGCTAGGACTTTTATTGTTGCTAACTGATAATTGATTGTAATAGTGCTCGTTCTTGTCTTGCCTTGTAACCACATCGTGTAACTGTTTAAGGAAAAAAATGTTGATATAATTATAATCCTAAACAGCTTGTTGTATGTTTAATATTTTTACAAAAGGAATGTACT
>JADBJO010029607.1:0-7500 GCA_016801955.1 Conus betulinus
CTGTCTTGACACTCTCCTGTCTCTTTCTGCTCCATTGATACGTCATTGTTAGTAATTACGTCATTGATTTTTTTTTTTTTCCAAGACGTCATTTGTGTGTGACAACGTCATTCAGCGTGAATCCATGGCTGCAAGGCGCTCCTGTGTTTCCTCTTCAGTCTCACTGTGCAAGCTTGCAGTCCGCCTTTGACTTTTCTGCCCATTGTCCCGCTCCCGTCAGTCATCATCCCGCTCCCATTCTCTACCCCCTTCCCCGCCCTACTATTTATTTTTATTTTAAACTACCCCTTTTTTGAAAACCAGGCCCTGTCAAGACCTTTTTATCGGTTAAGTAAAGATGCATGCCAAATATGGTGAAGATCCATCCAGCGGTTCAGGCACGGTGGAGGAACAAACATACAGACAGACAGACAGATTGCCTTTTATAGTATATTGCCTACATACATACACATGTAACCAAACAAAAAAACATGCATCCATACATACAAGCATGCATACTTACATACATGCATAATACATACATACATACATGCATACATACATACATACATACATACATACATACATACATATACACACACGTGTACATACATGCATGCATACATACATACATACATACACACATGTGTACATGTACATACATACACACATACATACACACACACACACACACACACACACACACACACACACACACACAATTACTTACATGCATACACACATGCATACATACGTCCGTACATACATACATACGTACATACATACATACATACATACATACATACATACCTGGTATATATTTTTCGACAAAACTGAGTTTTACATGTGCATGTAGAGATTTAGCCAGTAGTGGAAAGAATGGTTTGTTAAGTATCATGCAGAAATCGTATCTGCTTAAAAATGATTCCTTGGAAATACTCCTAAAAATTTGTATGCCAAAATACAGCCTATTGTTCAGTATGGGGCAGAACTGTGGGGGTTGGAAAAGGCTGCTGAACATTGCAAAAAGGTTCATTTGTGTGCTTTGAAACGTTTTCTTGGTGTACACAGGCGTGCACCAAATGACTTAGTTTTGGCGAAACAAACATATCCGATTATAGTCAATTCTGTTCTTTGATGTGTAAAGTATTTGTTGAGGCTAATCAGCATGGAAGAAAGCAGGCTGCCACGCAAAGCACATTTGACACTGTTGCATCTTGATGCTAAAGGTAAACATAATAATTGGGCAACTAATGTAAATTTGGTTATGGTCATGTTTGGGTTAATTGGGGAGTAGGAAATGTTCAAATGTTTTTATTCGTAGCTTCAGACAAAGACTGATTGATTGTAGCCGGCAGAACTGGCAAGACCATATCCAAACCAGTGAACGTTTTGAAATGTACTCTTTGTTGAATGGGGTATCTCATTCTGTTAAGCCATACATAACCCTTACATTAAGTCGATCTTTGAAACAGATCACATCTAAGTTCTGATTGGAGTATCAGAAATAAGAGTTCATTACCTTAGAAACAGGGTTCATACTGATCATGATTTAATATGTCCACTGTGCAGAAAATCGAAGGAAGACGAAGTACATTTTTGTTTTAGTATGCCCAGCTATTCAGAGTATTAGAGAGACGTTTATTCCAGAAAAAAAATGTTATAAGCAGCCCTGTCTCTTCCGCTTGTGTATGCTGATGGCTTCTAGCAATGAAAATGTAGTGAAAAATGTTAGTCTTTTTCTTATATCACGCCTTTAAGATAAGAGATGTATTATGTTCTTAGCACAGCTTGATTTCAGTTTTTCGTTATGTTTGTGTATGGTTTCATTTAGTATACTTTTCTTTGTCTTGAATTGTTGAATATGCCGCACTCCCCTTCATATAGGGGCTATGGCCTATGTATATGAATAAACCATTTTTCATTTCATTTCTCTTTCTCTCTCTCTCTCTCTCTCTCTCTCTCTCTCTCTCTCTCTCTCTCTCTCTCTCTCTCTTTCTCGCTGTCCATACGTCCTTCTTTCTCTCCCTGGCTAGCTCCAATTCTTTGTCAGTGTTTTAGTCAGCTGTGTACAACTAATACTATTTAAAACACGGTTTGGAAGTAAACATCTCCCAATTTCAAGGCTGGTGCGTGAGGTGATTTCGTTTTGACCAAACACGCCTTGACCCAATCATGACAGACATGCTCAAGTATTTTGCGATTTGTTTACATTGGTTGTGGGCAGTCCTAACAATGAAAGTCCTGAAACCACTCTTTTATGAACCATGCCTAGCTAGCCTATTACTAGAACAACCACTTTCGTGCTAAATCCGGCATCAGTAAGGGCATAGCAAAGTGGCAAGTACTTTTGAAATTTGCTCTCATAGCATATTTGTATAAATGTGTCAAACGGGCTTGAAACCTCGGTGACGAATGCCACCGAGTTTCGATGGTCGATGAAGCATAAATCAGGTTTCAGCCTTGGTAGACCTTCGACACCATTTATAGAGACAGGCCTATTTGAAAAAAAAAAAAATCCACAAAACCCGTCACAATGCATTTCTGTAGTTTCCTTTCTGATCATGTCAACACATCTGTCGTGTCTTTGTGTGTAGAGGCCCCTCAGTCGACGACATCCATTCAAGGCATGGGAACTTGTGTCAAAACGAAACCACACAAAGCACACTCTCTCCGGTAAGTATCAGGATAGTAGATGTTGTTCACTGCATTGGTCTTCAGCAGCTGTAGACGTCCCTTGCTGATGAACTTGTTTATTTGGTCATTGACGTTGCCCTTGGTGAGGTTTCCTACGGAGTGGGTCACTGCCGCATCCGGAACTGCATCCTGGAGGATTCTCCCCGGTTGTTGCAGCTGCCAAAAATGGTGTGTATCTTTGTCCATTTGCATTCTTTTGATTGCGCTGTATAATTGATTAGAATTACTATCGAGAATTTGAACTACCCTATCATCAGAAGCTGGGAGTACTACTCCGAAACCGTCGCTGTTTTTTTTTCTTCGAATTCCAGCTTAAGATCCAGTCGCACACACAGATCATGGAGTTCGACGAAGGAAGAACGTGACCAGTTGACCTTGTTGGCTTTCCTTAAGTTCCCTTCGGTGTCTGTGGCATATCCTCCAAAATTGCTGTCATCTGGATCTGCGTGAGGCACTTTTCTCTTTTCCATGTGGAGATGGAAACTGTTGCGCGTTACCATTCCGACATGTCGGTCACCACTGTTAAGAACAGAGATCAGGAATGAGATGTGTTTGGCATAGTACATGGTACTTTGGTTTCAACAGACCAAGGCCGCCTTGTTTTGGGGGAAGGAACATGCGCGCTTGATTGGTAGAAGAGTTCAGTTTGACATGAACGCGAACAAAATCAACTAATTGATCTTCCAGAGTCTGCAGGAGCTTTTTTATGTATTTTAAATTGCTGTAATAAAAGTTCGAGTGACGACTCAGAGACAAGCTCGAGCCATTCACCTTTCCCACCTCAGGAACCGATTCCTGACTGCTGCTGCCACCACAAGAGCAACTTTGGGGAAGCGTGGGGGATCCATCAGCAGCCGCACCATCAGACGAGGCCTGCCACATGCAGGACAGGTTTCACCGGCCCTATGTTGGCCCTGTATTGACTGAGAGACACAGGCAGGCCCGGCGCCATTGGGCAGCAAATGGTGCATTCCTGGGAAGACACGCATGGAGAAATATCATCTTCTCTGACGAGTCACGTTTTTGCATGAGCCACGCTGATTGGAGAATCAGAATTTGCAGGAGACGAGGAGAACGGTATCATGACCCTTTGTTAGGCAGCTTGACCGGTCTGGCGGCCCTTCAGTGATGGTGTGGGGTGCCATCAACGCCAACTTTAGATCCCAGCTCGTGGTGATCGATGGCAACATCACGGCACAGCGTTACGTGAACCACGTTCTCCAGCCTGTCCTGCTTCCACTCCTGGATCACCATGGTGGACGACGCAGATTTGTGTTCTGGCATGATAATGCTACACCTCACAGTGCCCGGATGACCCGTCAGTTTCTGCAGCAGAATGGAGTGGAGGTGATGCCCTGGCCATCCCTGTCACCTGACATGAACTGCATTGAGCACCTTTGGGAGCGCTCGGCAGGAGAGTGGAGCAGCATCAGCCGAGGCCCCAGACGAGAGGTGAACTGATCACCGTTCTTCAGCATCACTGGGTCAACATCCAGCAGGTGCAGATCCGACGTCTCTCCTGCAGCAGTCCATGCCTCGGCGTCTTCGAGCCTGTGTAGCTGCCAATGGTGGATACACCAAATATTGACAGAATCATCTCTTTTGAAAAATGGTTTATGCTGTGCAATAACCATGTTTGACAGTTGTTTATGAACTTGATTCAGGTGTTTTTTGGTTTTTTTTTTCTGTTCACACATGCCTTTTTCAGTCACATTTTCTAATGCAGATTTGGTTTGTTTAAGTTGGTACCAAGTTTCCAATTAAATAACTGACAAATGAGATTTTTGTGCATGATTTTTTATGTTTGTATATATATATATATATATATATATATATGCATGAATACATACATACATACATACATACACATATATTCTTGCATGAATACGTAGATAGATAGATAGATAGATAGATAGATAGATAGATAGAGATAGATAGATAGATAGATAGATAGATAGATAGATTAGATAGTACGTGTACGTGCATACATACATACCTTTTCAGTTCCAGTTTCATCAAGGAGGTGTCATTGCGTGCAGACTAACCCATATACGCTACACCACATCCACTAAATTTTGAAACCACACTATGCATGATTTTAAACTGATGGATAAATGAATTAACTAAGATGAGAGAATTGGAGAAGAGGGAGTCGTGGCTACGACTTAGTAGATGTCTGACCTACCCATTAGCCAAACGCGCTGGTCAGACCTTGAGGTCTACCTAACATTAATTGGTTTCTCTGTGTGTGTGTGTGTGTGTGTGTGTGTGTGTGTGTTGTGTGTTTTGTTTTGTTTTGTGCGTGTGCGCGCGCGCGCGCGCGCGCGCGCGCGCGTGTGTGTGTGTGTGTGTGTGTGTGCGTGTTGTGTGTGTGTGTGTGTGTGTGTGTGTGTGTGTGTGTGTGTGAATGTACATAAATCTGTGTATGGAAGTATGGGATGTGTGTGCGAATGTGTGTGTGTGTGTGTGTGTGTGTGTGTGTGTGTGTGTGTGTGTGTGTGTGTGCGCGCGCGCGCGCGCGAATGTGTGTGTGTGTGTGTGTGCACGCGCGCGCGCTAGTGCGCGGGCGGGCGCCTGTGTACGCGCGTGCGCATGTGTGTGTGTGTGTGTGCGCGCGCGCGCGCGCGCGCGTTTTGTGTTAGTGATTAAATAGGTAAAGAAGGTGGTAAGCTGACGCTTCAGTTTCATACAAGGAAGAATATGGACTAATCAACGTACAGTACACCACAAACGCTACGTAATGAGGTCACAGTGCACTGGGGTTACGGCTAAACCAATCAACACATGAAGTCCAAGGACACTCTGGAGAGCGCAGACCTTCGCCAAGGCAAAACGGATCCATACATGCATACATACATACATGCATACATACATACATACATACATACATACATACATACATACATACATACATACATACATACATACATACATACATACATACATACATACATACATACATGCATACATACATACATACATACATACATACATACATACATACATACATACATACATACAAATGCATGCATATGGACAAACACAGAACACACATACATAGATACATATAAACATCGATACATACATACATATCAATTACTTTAATGCATCAACTTGTCAAATCAACAGCAATGCACAGTAGTTCAGATTGCAGGCGCATCGATAAACGTTATCTTTCACATCTCTCCTCTCTCTCTCTCTCTCTCTCTCTCTCTCTCTTCTCTCTCTCTCTCTCTCTCTCTCTCTCTCTCTCTCTCTCTCTCTCTCTCTCTCTCTCTCTCTCTCTCTGTCCCCACGTCCTTTCTCTCTCCGGCTGGTTCCAATTCTTTGTCTGTCAGTGCTTTAGTCAGCTGATACTATTTAAAGCACAGTTTGAAAATCAACATCTGTCAGTTTCAATGCGGTTCATGAGGTGATTCCGCCTTGACCCAAACACGCCTTGACCCAATCATGACAGACATGCTCAAGTATTTTGCGAGTTGTTTACATTTTGTTATGGGCAGTCCTAACATTGAAAGCCCTGAAACCACTCTTTTATGAACTATGCCTAGTGAACCTATTACAAGAACAACCACTTTCGTGCTAAATCCGGCATCACTAAGAGCATAGCAAAGAGGCATGTACTTTTGAAATTGCCCTCATAGCATGTTTGTATGAATGTGTCAAATGGGTTTGAAACCTCGATGACGAATGCCACCGAGTTTCGATGGTCGATGAAGCATAGATCTGGTTTTCAGCCTTGGTAGATCTTCAACACCGTTTATAGAGACAGGCCTATTTTGAAAAACATCCACAAAATCCGTCGCAATGCATTTCTGTAGCTCCTTTCTGATGATCTCAACGCATCTGTCTGTGTGTCTTTGTGTGTAGAGGCCCCTCAGTCGACGACATCCATTCAAGGCATGGGAGTTTGTGTCAGAACGAAACCCGCACAAAGCACACTCTCTCCGGTAAGTATCAGGATAGTAGATGTTGTTCACTGCATTGGTCTCCAGCAGCTGTAGACGTCCCTTGCTGATGAACCTGGTTATTTGGTCATTGACGTTGGTGTTGGTGAGGTGTCCTATGGAGTGGGGCATTACCGCATCCGGAATTGCAACCCGGATGATTCTCCCTTGTTGTTGCAGCTGCTGAAAATGGTGCGTATCTTTGCCCATTTGCATTCTTTTGATTGCGCTGTACCATATCCTCCAAAATTGCTGTTGTCTGGATCTGCGTGAGGCACTTTTCTTTTTTCCATGTGGAGATGGAAACTGTTGCGCGCTACCATTCCGACATGTTGGTCATCACTGTTCAGAACAGAGATCAGGAAGGAGATGCGTTTGGCGTAGTACATAGTACTTGGTTTCAACAGACCAAGGCCGCCTTGTTTTCGGGGAAGGAACATGTGCGCTCGAAGAGCTTCAATTACAAATCTTCCATCTTTGAGGGTCATCGACACCGACCGGTAGGGCTCCTCTATTCTCACAGTGGTCTTTTGTGGTCAGCAAAGGAAATGGGTAGTTTCTTCTTTCGACTAAAATCTAACAACAAGAATTGTAGATGAAAATCACGTGACATATGCTATAATTGTTTAAGTAACACACGCGCGTCTGGTTGCGCCCACACACACAACACACACACACCACACACACACACACACACACACACACACACACAACAAGCTTTCATCCTCTCTCTCTCTCTCTCATCCTCTCTCTCTCCCTTCCCTCCCCCCCCCCTTCTCTCTCTCTCTCTCTCTCTCTCTCTCTCTCTCTCTCTCTCTCTCAACATAGCAACTTCATTTGGCATTACAATCATCGTGACTAGGAAGCTGACCCTGCA
>JADBJO010029607.1:12500-18840 GCA_016801955.1 Conus betulinus
TCCAGGTGAACACTTTCATGATATATTCATATATGTATATATATTAATATATATAATATATATAGATATATAAATTATTTGTGTGGTGTGTGTTTGTGTGTGTGTGGGTGTTGTGTGTTGATGTGTGTTGGTGTGGTGGCAATGAGGAAGCTGACCACTTTGGCAAAGGAAGGAGGACAGCTGCGTCAACCTAGAACAGGAAGTCCCTATTGAAGAAATCCAAAGTGTTAGTATTATCAAGGACAACAAAAAACCAAAAGGACATTGCTTTGAGCAGCACCCATTTTGAGACTGAGGACAGGGCCACTCTAGACTGAGAATCACATGTCCCACAATATCTTCCAATGGCAAGCCTTTCAAATCGTCAATGTAGTACAGCCCCCATGACAGCGGAAATTTAATATATTCCAGCAAAACTTATAGCAGAAAACCCAATGAGGGGAAAGCCCTACTGACCACAATCGAAGACCTCTCCATACACCACCCTTCGCCAATACTTCCAGGGTTTCCTGCCTGATGTGAATGAAGAAGAAACCATAAGATGCACTATTTATCTCAAATGATCATCACCCTCATTCATTGACTGATTTCCCCCCCCTCCCCCTCCCCCCCTTAAACTGGCATCATTATACTAAATGCCCCCCTACATCATTTCATGTGTGAAATGATCAGCATCCCACAGGAACTTTAATCACAGTTATGATTCCAGTGACAACATGATTATCATCCTGTGGTGTCCTGTTTGTTAATCAAATACAATGACCATCACCCAACAAGGTTTTTCTGTTTACACACCACACAGCACACACACCACGCGCGCGCGCCGCGCACGCGCAATAGATAGATAGATATACATACAGAGAGAGAGAGAGAATTGAGACGAGGGAGAGAGAGATGAGCGAGAGAGAGAGAGCATAGACACATCTAATTGCTGGACATACAAGTAGTGGGGGAAACACCCGCCATGCACGTTAACCCAGACTCATTCCATCTATTAGTCCTTGACTTTTGGCAAAGATTTGAAATGTTAAAACCAAATGAAAGAGGAAGGGAGAAAGGGGAAAATGTGTATTATAAATATAACAAACCCTTCACTAGCTGCATGAGGGGTAACCCCTCACAATCGCTCTTCGTAGGCAGATCTAGATGTATCCCGCCGCATGCTTCAGGCCTTTCGTCTGTTGGACTTGACTCATACAGGGAGACGGCCCTGATTGTGTATGATGATAAACCATAACGTTTTGGTTTGTGTTTGTATTCAAAATTCAAAGGCTTGTTAATGTTGTTATTTCCACACTAGCTATGCTTAAAGCACAAGACGTAAAGCTTCTGGCATATAAGGGATAGTTTAGCGATGGAAAGGGTGAAACGTGAAGTGAACAATGTATGCATATTCTCCCTGATATGGAACAATCTGAGTTGCTAGCTTCTGCGTTCAATAACCCAAGCATTTGTCAGCAGCTCAGAATTGTGCAGCTCAGAATTGTGCCCATAGATGATCAGACAGCGTGGTGCCAACACGTACCTGGAACTACGCCGATCAGTCAGAAAGTTTTGAATAAACAGAGCAGATGACCACGAAAAACCAGTCTATGCAGATCCGCAAGGATGCCTAATTTCCAAGGTTGGTCGTACTCTTTTTTTCAAGATCGAAAAAAAAGATAGCGCCACATGCTGCTATTGATGAAAACGTTGTGCGGATGTGGATTTTTCCAGACGGACTAAATGATCATATATCGAGGTGGTACCATCCGCCGAACCCGAAATGGTTTGCTGGCCCAAAAGGCCATCTGTTTTCCAGCTTCCACACATAAGACGGGAGTTGACCATCTTTTCCATCAGCTTATAGAGGCCAGCTGGTCAGAGCTATTTGTGCGATAGTTTTGAAGGGTGTGGTAAAGGTCCTTTCCAGGTTAGGGCATTGGAATGGTCAGGGGCTTTCGGGGCTTTCCGCCAGGAGGGTGGACAGCACCCTGTGTGTCAGATATGGTTTGTAGACTTTAAGGAGGGTGTCTGGAGACAGCTCTCTGGGAGGATGTTTCAAAAAATCTGATAATGAATATATCATCCAGACCAGGGACAGAATCGTTGCAGGTTTTGCAGAGAGCTGATTTCAGTTCATCGATTGAAAAATGAGGTTGTAGGCTCAGAGCTGTCTGATGTGAAATTGTATGAAGATTTTTTTTCTCTGAGTTGTTTATTTCTTTAAAAAGCGGCTGCATGATTTACTTGAAAATGGATGAGTTCTGTCGAATGTGTGGAGGCCAGCAGATTGGCAACAGCATGGTTGGTCAGTTATCAGAACATTCGGCAAGTTTAAGGTATGAATTGAGGGGGTGGTGCTCTTCCCTTTGAATCTTTCTGATGATGTTCCAGACACTTTTTTCTTTGGTGTTTTAGATGTCAGCCCCGGAGCAGAAGTTTTCTCCAAGACTGACTTTACTGATTTTGAAAGTGTGGCTCGTTTTGGCACAGAGTTTCTGATGGGCTCGAGCATTGGGGACCTGAGAGGGTCCTTTGGAATACCCGACGCTGACCCATTTGTTGTACTTTCGAAATTTGTGGCAGTCACAATTAAAGCAAGGTGTGTTTTGGGGCAAGTTGGAGTTTGTTGGAAGAAGCACATTGGAATACAGGTTTTTTAGCACACCTAATCAAAGTACTGGTTTAGAGATTAGAGCAAGTTCTGCAGGGTCTGTGAATTTGTGAAGAATGTCATTTCCTGGAGCTCCTTTGAAATATTGGCAAGCCAAAAAGATTCCAATTAGCCCTCTTATAATTATGGTGTTGTGAAACCAAGGCGTTTTTCAGTTAATATGAGTTTAAATAGAAGACAGGAAAATGGTCACTTCCGTGCAAATCATCATGGACACACACAACCACTCATGGTCCAGGACCAGCGAGGGGTCTATATCGACAAATCTGAAACATGAAAAGTGAAACGTGTGGAAGAGTGGATGTAAAGTTGAGATCCATCGTTTCAGACAAGACAGATCGAACTTTGAAAAGATGCCTTCCAGAAGCAGACCTCTGGGTGATGAATTCACACTACCTCAAAGAGGATTGTGTCCACTGAAATCACCCAACAGCAGAAAAGGTTGAGGAAGTTTTCCCATCAGACTGACAAGGTCCTGACGACAAAACCAGGGAGAGAAGAGGGTGGCAGATTTAACGAGCACATTGTAACGGTTTATATAGAAAGTAGCTCTCGCAGCTATTGTCTGAAGGGGGTAGCCAGAGAGACAGGACTAAACAGCAAAGTTTTTGTGTATAAGAAGGGCAACACCGCCCGTTAGGTCCCAATGTCGATGGGGTCGTGGTTTGTGCAGGTTTGGAAAGAATATTGAAGCCAGGAAGAAGTAAAGGTCTTCTGCCTTTGAATTTTGTTTCCTAAAGAGCTACTACATGAGGTTTTAGTGTTGGACACAAACAAAAGCTGCAGCTCCTCAAAGTTTTGAATTTAAGCCACGGATATTCAAATGAATTTATTTTACTGTCCATGGTGCAGAGGATGAATAGGGGAGAAATCATCAGTTCGAATCTTTGAGTCCATCGTCTGCATCCATAGAGCGTATTTGTTTTTTTAGTCTGGACTGGAGTTGTTCGTGTTGTCCAGACAGCCTGGCGGCTGGCAAATGCAGGTGCAGAACGGTTTCGGGTTTAGGGATGGTGGGTGGGTTTTTTTTTCTTAATTCCCCCACTATCTTCACACTCGGTTTGTACTCCCTTGCCCGGCAAGGCAAAAAAAACCGCGAGGGCACGAAACCGCGCACGAAGTCGTGTGGAGGGGGCTGGCTTTTTATATTCTGCCCAACAGCAGATGGATTAGACTGTTGGGCAGTCTGAGGGATGGTGGGATTGGAATTGTGCCCCCACCAGGGGCAAAACCCACTTTGGAAAATTTGGGAGGTGTGGGATGATTTGCTTCCACCAAAGTTTGACATTTTACCAGTTGTAATAGTTTTAGTGAAAAGTGAACTGCATCCATCTGAAGCAGCAGACAGGCACAGGTTGAGACTTTCTGCACAGCCGAGAGTGTATATGAAGAAACTGGAGACGTCTGATTGCCAAGGACCCTTCTTACTATCGATCCCCACAAAATGAAGTTTATTTTTCTGTTTTCACACTTTTTGATATTCGACCTCTGAATCAACAAAAAAAAAGGACAGAGTCGCGTGAATAGAGGAGAGGTGGTCGCCACCCGCAGTTTTACACAATGAGCCGATCTTTACACGGCCCATCATGGGTTGTCCTTGCAACAAACAACCACACACCTCCCTCCCCAGGAACAGAGCGATCTCTGATGTGTCCCAAACTTCTGGCCTTAAAAGCACCGCATTGGGGTGGAATATAGTATTTGGAATTTAGTTTTAATCATCTGTCTTGGGTTTGCTTCTCTTCTTCTCTTCTTCACTGCACCACTTTCTCCCCCATGAAGAAGGATTAGGGCCTGACAACCGTCAATGATAAAAATCTATCCCAAAGGCAGACCAGCTAACCACATTTCAGGTCAGTTTGATCACTTCAGGTCCTTTTTGTGTCCAAGTCCTGCTATCAACTGGTTGTCCTCTCTGTCTCCCAACAAGTCCCTGCTATCTCTCCCTTACTCACAATGCCTCCTCTCTCCTCATCAACCCTCGGTCGCTCAAATCTCGAAGAAAACTAACACGGAAAAGAAATCTCAACCTCCTGGGGGTTCTTCGTCTCTCTCTCCTCCTCGTTCCTCTCAATCTCTCTCTCTGTAGATATAAATATATATATATTAATATATTGTATGGGTGTGTTGTGTGTGTGTAGTGTGTGTGTGTGTGGGGTGTGGTGTGTGTTGTGTTGTGTGTTGTGTGTGTGTGTGTGTTGTAGTGTGTGTGGTGTGTGTGTTTGTGTGTGTGTGAGGGCATGGGGTGGTGGTACAGGCGTGAAAACCTCCGTGCACATTCTCGTTATGAGGGGTAGACAATAATTGTCAACCCATCAACCCGTATTAGTTAGAGGGGTTATAAGTGTATGTATGTATATATGTATGTATGTAGGGAAGCATGTATGGTGTATTTGTGTATGAAGATAAGTACGCTCCGATGTGGATATTGCCATAATGGTGAACACTAGGCAGAAAAATTGCCTATTAGTGCATCTTAAGGTACAACGACTGCGTAATTAAAAAAAAATTGTCAAATTAGGTACAAGAAGATGTCCTAATGTTCAGAACATTAGCAGTCTTCAATTTTTGCGCCGATGAGACATGCGAACTGCCTAACACACATTGTGGCAGAGCTGAATTTGCCTGATATGAATAAGCTTACCTCTATAGAGATGCCACAGAACAAACATGTGGAGCAGTTTTAAGACAATCTGCATGGAATTGCAATTTAATAGAAAAGAACACAAACTGTGAATCACAAAACGGACTCAGGATCATCCAAAAAAAATCTCAAAACATGATGTGGGCAATTGCCGAAAATCAATGACAAACATTTTTTTTTTAAATCAACAAAAGAGAAAAAAAAGTCAGTCAAACAGATCTCAGGGTCCAGTCGGAGTTAAGTTAGAAATTTTTGCATGATCTTGCCCGGTGACAGCACGAGTTGCATTTAAGTTGTTTTTTTTTTCCTTATGCAGCTGCATCGGTCCCCTGATGTACATTGAGTTGTCCATTGACCCTTAGTATATCCTTGCCCGCCAGTGCCCTTGCGTGTTGCTGTTCAAGTGATATTCAGACATCAGGAACATCTTCTGCTTTTATCAGGGGCTGATCGAGTGCAACTTAGGTCAGCGCTGTAAATTTTGGTCCTAGAATTCCCTCAACCGGCAACCTACAGTGGTATAGCCCAACCTGTTTTCCTTGAGGACGACCACTTACAGATTGTTTGGGATCTGTTGGACCACAATCACATTCCGGGGGGACCCCTCAGCGTGCGCACTGCCAATGGACAATGGGCATAGAGCTTGTGTTGTCGCTTCGTCTTGGCATCCGTCTGCGCCCTTAGATCAGCCAAAGCAACGGAGCTCTTTGGAAAGTTGGGGATCCCACTGCTTCTGCCTGTGACCTGTGCCTCTCTGCTTCTGTCCCTTTCTCATCCTCTGCTTCTGTCTCTATCTGTCCTCTAGCCCTCCGTATTCCGCTGATCGCTGCTGCTTCGGCCTCTCTCACTGCACTGCTCTGTCCCTCTGCTCTGCTGCTTCTGCTGCCTCCACCCGCTGCAACTGCATCTGCCTCTGTCACATTTGATGCCTCAGTCGGCAAGTTCAGTGTCAGCATTTTCAGATTCCTTATGCCTCAAGGCCTTCCCCCACTTCTAACTGTTGAGATAGAGAGGAGAGGAGAGAGAGAGAGAGAGAGAGG
>JADBJO010029608.1:0-18840 GCA_016801955.1 Conus betulinus
GTGCACAGAACTTGTGCCAAATGATGTGTGATAAGTGGACAATTGTGTGGCATGGGCATGGGAATAAGTTGTGCATGGCTTTGGACAACATGAAGGAATCCCAGATGTTGAGTATTAGCATGGGGTGTGTGTGTTGAGTGTGTGTGTTGTGTGTGGTGGTGTGTGTGTGTGTGTGTGGTGTGTGTTGTGGCTGTCTGTCTGTCTGTGTCTGTGTCTGTGACTCTGTGTGTGTGTGTGTGTGTGGTGTGTGTGTGTTAGAGAGAGAGAGAGAGAGAGAGAGAGAGAGAGAAGAGAGAGAGAGAGAGAGAGTGGTGTGTGTGTGTGTGTGTGTGTGTGTGCAAAGTCTATAAATGTGTTTCTGTTTCTTCAACTTGCACATACATTAATTTTGTGTGCATGCAAATCCTTTACATTTCTTCTGTTGTTTTTCTGTGCTCTCGCATGTTACATGCACAACAGATTTTTGACTGCTGACCACTGTATCAGTGATAGAAATGAAGCATGCTACATGCACATCATATAAAAAGGCATGCTACAGGCACATCATGCTTTAGGTTAAGGAATGCCAGGATACAGTTCCTGAGAGAGCAGAACTGAAACGGTGAGTATTGCATGTTTATGTATGTGTGCCTTTGTTCCATTTGGAAACTATGTGTGTGTGTGTGTGTGTGCGCGCGCGCGCGCACGCGTGCATGTGCACGCGTGGGTGTGTGTATATGTGTGTGTGTGTTGTCAGTACAACACTATGTTAATATGACAGTAAATGGTTTCAGTCAGTCAGTCAGTATGTGTGTGTGTGTCTTTCTTATGTTATGTTGTCTTTCTAGTAAGAGAGTCTGCTTATATTTTAGTTTTCTTTTAAATTAATTAAAGACAAATAAATGAAAATTTTTGCCCCGAGTTACATCTGCCAGCCATCAAACCCCACTCTCCTCTCCTCACACACAAAACCTTCCGTGGCCGGGACATCTCACTTACGCCCCCCCCCCCCCCCCCCCCCCAAACACACGCACATCCCTTCCCCTCATTTCCGCGCAGGCCATTCTTGCACAGAATAGCTAGCTGTGAAGCTAAACCTCAGGTTCCTGTGTGTGTATCTGACACCGTTGTGTGTGCAGCGAGCATTGGGTTTCTATTTCGAGGGCCAGGGTCACCCAGCGAACTCTGTTTGCAGCTGGTTCACTGGTCTTCAACAGTGCGGGATACCGGCGCGTGTGTGAGCCCGTTGGACATGTGTTATCTATACGGCACATAGGCTACTGCTGTGTCTTCGCAGAACAGGGCAAAGCCACTGCGTGTTCTATAAGTCAGCCCGGCTGGCTTGGAAGATGCCGCATTACTTAATTTTCTCACACGCACAGCTTACACGCCGTCTCCGATCTTTTGAAAAAGCAGGAATGCGTTCGCGTGTTCACACACACACGCACGCATGCTCTCACGCACGCACGCGCGCGTGCATGCACATAAACACGCGCGCGCGCGCGCGTGCGCGCGCGCGCACACACACACACACACACATTTTTGCGAAGTATAGTCATACCCAGTGTGTACCCAGTTACAGTGTGTGTGTGTGTGTGTGTGATGAAAAGGAATCAAAAGACCGTGATTGATTTTGTACTTTATTACAGAATAAATACAGGGTTAGAATTGTTCGCAAACAAATCACTTAGTAGTCTGATGCAAAACTTGAGACTTCGGTCATGTCATGTGCGTGCGGCGGCCGAAGTTCAGCTCCATGAAACTTGTATTGTCAGTCACATTGCGCATTTTGGAACAAACAAGCCAAAAACGTTTCTGAATGGACTTTTTTGTTGCTGTAGTCTGAGCAGACATATGTATCAAACTTGTATACTAGCCCATGAGGGAAAATCGTCTTGCCATTAAGCGCTGATGTGAGTTAGTTTTGATCGATTTTGTGTGTATTGTCATTGTTGTAATGTTGCCTAACCACTTACATACACAATGTCATGCTGTTTCTTCGTTCTCTGCAGGAAAATAAACCTACTCGAGTTTGGTATTAAAAGAATTGTCTGCAGTTCGCCAATACAGTCGTCTCAGGAGCGTATAAGTATTATAATCTTCACAACAACAACGATTTGTCAAACTGACAACCCCTTTTTTTAACGGCCGCTCAGCAAGGCCGAAAACATGGCTGCTAGACTCGTTGTGTAAACAGCTGACAGGCAGCGCTGTGTACAGCGCAGTTAGCAAGCTGGTAGGGAGCGGCCTGCAGTAAACACTGCCATCCCTGTCCTTGGCCTGTGCAGCAGTAGGAGAGGTGTGTAGCGCCCTTGCTTCGCTGAAAACTAAAGATCTCGCTCTGAACAGCCGTGCTTTGCATTCAGATTAATTGGAACCTTTGTTTATTTTTTATTTTTCAGATATCTCTGAAGCACCTGCAAGCTCAGGAGGAGATAGCCATTGATGTGCTACAAGGCTTATCTGATAGAATGCTTCGAGAAGTGTTCTCGATCAAATCAACCTCAATGATTATACACCACATTTTAGCTACATATGTGCATTCTATGCAGATGGCAGTAAATGCACACAAACGTTCAAAGGATTTAGAGATGAAACTAAGGTGTTTGAACACCTTGAAGCCCACATAAGGGAACACGTCAATGAAGAAGCTAAAAAAGGTAAAATATGGTTTACATCGGTCCATTTTATTATGTTCCATTTTGGCAGGTTTTACAGTTTCTTGGTCAGAGGTAAGTCTTGATATGGCAGTCATCTTTTAAGTTAATTTCGTGCATGTTTTATAGTAAAAAACGATTTTCAAAAAAAAAAGAAAAAAAGAAAACAATGAAAGGAAAGAGAGAACTTTTACTATTTCTTCCCAGTGTGTGTCATTTGTATTTGACACGATGATGTGCAACTGGCCCGTCTGAAAAGAGATGGAAGCCTTTTCCCTATGCCACAGAAGCCTGAAACTGAAGGGAAACAATTGCTGACATTTACACCATACAGACATGTTGATTAAAATTGACAATGTTCAGTACAGTATCACATGATCTGAGGCATTTGAAGCCCTGGCAAACGACATTACAAGAAATGTTGCAACCTTGGAAGATGTATAGCTTACCCATTCATTCTGTCTCTGAAAGTGGATCCTCACTGGGTTCACGAAAGTTTGCGGTTTCCAACACACTCCAGCACAGTAATCCATCACAACAGCCCTGAAAAGAAGGTTGTGTTGTATTCTTCAGATTATGTGAAAATAAGCGTGGATATGTCTCCATGTGTTCTTGAGAGATAACATGAAAACAAAAAACAACAGCTTCAGCTTCTTCTTTGTGGTCTCATGTCCTATTCTAGACTTGCACAATTTCGTTTCGATGTTAAAAGCAGTGACCCAAATATAGTTTGTTTGAGTGTTTTGCATATGCGCATTTGTGCAAATGCACTTCGGAAAGCATAAGATCCTGAACTTTTTTTTCTTTTTTTAATCAAGTAGAATCCCTTGTAATTCTGTGACTTTGGAAGATTTTAAAAAGTTTTAATGCTGCATATTATCACTTCATCACTGTGGCACTGGATCAAAAAATACTTTTTATGGCTACATTGCATTTCACATTTCCAAAAACTTTGTAGCTGTGAGGTGGTCATGAGAAATGTAGGCAGCTGGATTTTGGTCAGAAGAAGTAGAGCAGACTTTTCATAAACTGCTTTAAAATCATTGAAGAATATCTGTGGTCGTCATTTTTATAACGGTTAGTATTGAAAAGTATGTTTGTCTGATTTTCTTGAGGGTTTTAGTTTTTTTCATGCATTTTCAATCATGAATTTCTATGTATCTGCTGTCTGAATTGTGGTTGCAGACATCCTAGGCAGTTTCCTTTTTAAGAGGGTAGGTAAGAGTTTCCACCAAGTAGTCGGTGATGAAGTAAGCAGGCATGCCTACTGTCCCTGACCATCCGGGATTTGTCCCGAAAGTTGATTTTAGAAGCCACTGTCCCGGAAATCCCGGATTTGCAACATGTGTCCCAGAAAAAAAAATCAGGCGTCCCGGGAAGAAAATCGGGAGTTAAAAGTCTTTCTTATCGTGCTGCACAGAACTGAGCCAAGAATATCGTCTACTAGAGTGAGTAGACGTAATATGCATGCGCGCAAAAAAAAAAAAAAATAAATAAAACTCGCGCTTCACTTTCAAGTCAGAACATGGCGTCGAAGAGGAGACATGATGTCGACACAGAGTCGGATTCTGACTCTTCGGATGGGTCAGAAAGGAGTGAAAAGAAGAAGAAAACGACCATGAAGCGAGTTGTCTTCAAAAAAGAATTCTTAGAAAAGTGGCCTTGTCTACAACAAGGGAGGAAAGGAGTTTCGTTTGCCTTCTGCAAGACGTGTGTGTGTGTGTGTGTGTGATTTCTCCGTGAAATCTGGCGGCAGAGATATTGTACATAGCGTATATAAAGTAAGCAATCAGTGTTTCTATCTTAACACTGTTCTGTCCCTGATTTTACAGATTTGTCCCCGATTTCTGTCTCTATTGTCTCTGAAAGCAAATTTTGGGGTAGGCATGCCGAGTAAGTATTTGCTGTCCCTTGCAATACTTCATTTGCATCAGTAACTTGTCCAAGGTTAGAAACGAATCCAAGGAACTGAAGTGCTTTTGCAGCGAATTATGTGTGAGGTGGCATGCTGGTAGTAGGAGTAACCAGTGCAGTAAAACATGCCTTTTGTCCAACTCCACTGCTGATGACGTCTTTCAGAATCACTGCAGACTATCTGTTTTTGTCCATAAAAAGTTGGTCATTGAACCCCAGACGTACCAAATGTTCGCTCAGATGAAAAGTGCAAATGAAGCCACATGTACAAAAAGAAATTATCAGGCATGAAATCCGCTTTAATGCCATGGTGGATTTTAACACAAAGCTGCTAGTCCTCCTGAATTTTTCAGGATTTTCCCAGTGACATGTAGTACAAATTGTTCCTCAATTGCAACATTGGAAACCAACAAACAATAAGAGTGGATACATAATGAAAAAATGTTTAACCCTGAAAATGTTGCTATGGTGAGGCTTTGGAGGGGTCTGGGAGTAGGGTTGCTTGCTTGGTTCCATTTTTTTTTTTCTTTGATGAAAAAACTGAGTCACAAAGTAAATAATACACGCTGAGCAAACTAGATTTGGAGAAATGGAGTTAGAAATGGATAAATGCTGCGAAGGATTCTGGTGAAACACAACACTGATATCTTAGAGAAAACAAAGCAGAAGAGATCATCAGTACATACATGCCTACCCCTTACGGAACTTCCATATTTTCTACGGCAATTAACAAAAATACGAAATAGCTATGGTGATTAAGGAAATTTATTTTTGGTTACGGTAAAAAGATTTTTCAACACAATTTACTTGAAACGATCACGAGTTAAAGCAGACGATGCTTTTGAAATCAGAAGCAGAACACCGAATGGTAAAAGGGACGTTAAGCCCCGTCTTCATCAAACAGACAAATAGCGTATGTCTCCAACGGCTTCTGCTATAGAGGGACATTAAACTCAGTTATTTAAGCAAACGATGCTTTTGAAAGCGGAAGTACTAAACGGATATCGCAAGTAAATGAAGTTTTGAGAAACATGGCGTCAAATACAAAGAGAAAGCGAATTAATGTGCCAACTGGTGATGCCGATGAACCTGCATCAAAAAGCGTCAGCCGTCAAAGAAGTTGCTGGACAAATACAGTGGCAATTTCCCTTTATTGTGAAATTTGACTCGGACAATTCAAAAGCAAAGTGCGTGATTTGTGACAGCGCGTTTTCTGTAAATAAAAAATGGCGGTAAAGTTTTGTCTTGCTCTGTGCATAGTTTAAGCTGATTATGACACCCTGACCAACTCTTTCCACGAACTGTTTCAAAAGAAAAAATGAATGCTACTGATTTTGAGTCCGTGCTATTGAAATTTGAAATCAGTGCTACTGAAATTCATTTTTAGGGATAGGCATGTATGTCGGTACAGTCATCTTACTGCCTGTATTCATTAATGAGTCCAACTGGCCCCAGACTGACAGCCAGTCCAGTGGGCAAGTTAATCAACTTTTTAGGTGTGGAAAAATTCAGACAAAATAGGTGGGCTATCATGATCAGAAATATTCGTTTACCTCAGTATCTGCTGACTTGACGAAAACTTTTCTGTTTTGTAAACAGGGATGCTGTTTTCAACATGCTCAGTGCAGTACCGAGCGAAACTCAGAGGTAAGAGAACTAAACTTCAACTCGTCGTTTCTCTCTCTCTCTCTCTCTCTCTCTCTCTCTCTCTCTCTCTCTCTCTCTCTCTCTCTCTCTCTCATATTCCACATACAACAACATCATCATAATGAATACTTATGTAGCGCCTATTCTCGGCTAGAGACCAAGCTCTAAACGCTTTACAATCCACACTCGTTTACACAACGGGCTGCCTACCTTGTAGTGCCGACTTAAGAGTTGCCAACTGGTGCTTCATTCAGTCGCTTCCCCATGTCATCCAGTCCATATCATTCAATATCGTTCTCTCAATTTCCTTACTTCCTTCATTCTTGCCATTTCTTACGCAGGGTGCATGCTATGTGTAACGGGTCATCCATACCAACGGCTAAACTGGCCTTCTCTTCGGAAAGTTGGAGATGGGATTTTACGTGTGTGCAAGATGTGCGTTTGCACATACTTCTTTCTTGAAAATATTTTGTTTGTTGTTGGTGTTTTGTTTTTCATTTTCTTTATTTTACTGTCAAATCAGGGCGATTATTTGCAGATGGAGGCTGTTCTGCAAAGTGATGCTGTTTAGCATAGATGCTGTGCCGGTCAGGTGTTTGCTAGGAAAGTGTCACTGTGAGGGATTTGTTGTCAGAAAGTTTATAAAGAGTGTGTGAACTGGGCTACTGTATACTAAGAACTATTCTCTGAACATGATATGTCTCTGATGGTTGATTTACTACAGGCTGTTGCATTGTTTCAGAAAAAAAGAAAAAGAAAATGACCATGGCCTCGGCTAAAAAAGAAAACTGTTCATCTCCTAAAAACACCAAAACAGATACGGCCATGACCATGGAAAACCAAACTTCTAGCCAATCCAATGACAAAGCCTCTCAAAAAAAAGAAAAGTACAAGATAATAAGGAGAACCAAACCTGCTCCATGACTGACAAAGAAAGTGAAACATCTGCCAAGAAAAAGATACGAAGATCTGAATCAAGTGAATCCTCGGAGTCTGGGGTTCCAGTAGAGAGGTTGAAGTAAAGAAGGAGATCTGTGTTGTGAAGATTCCTTATGCAGATCATTCTTACGCAGCAGTTGCTGAACACCAAAGGCCAGCAACACCCCAAGCCCGAGCAGTCTCTCTGACCAATCATTTTGTAGTGGCAGCTTTGAGGAGCCCGGAAGCCAATCAAGAGGCCAAAGTTATTTTGAGTGGCGATCCTTTGGCCACAAAAGAAGAGATAGTATCAGACACTATCGACCAGGAACTCCATGAAGGTGAGTGTGTATGTGTACAGATCTGTCTTGTAATCCAACCTGTTAATATGTACACAAAACCGATTGATTACTACTTAACACTTTATTTCAAGTCTTAGTCTGTACTGTAGAGATCTGTATTAAGAATACCTTTTTGACTGGCTAGTCCAAATGACATTCCAGATGCAGTTTGTTCACACACTTTTAGTGTTAACTTGATATTCAAACCCAGTTTTCTAAAGTACTTGCTTTTATTGATGTAGTGATATTAGAACAAGTATTTGCACAAACCGCTCAGTTTTCGATCGTTTCTTTAGCGATAGAAGACTGTTCATGGCTAGACATTGTGAAACTCATTTGCTTGAATTTAATTGAATTTCTTTGGGGGGGTGTAAAGTTACCTCTAGTTCTGCTGAATCTTCCAAAATGTAGAATGTTGTCTCATCCCATAACCCTTACTCCCCTCCCTTACATACTTTACACACTCGCACACATTTTCCTTTTTTTTTTTTTTTTTTTTTTTTTTTTTTTTTTTTTGAGTTCTGCTTTTTTTTTTTCTGTCCCCAACTCATAACCAGACTGTCATATACATGTTTAAGTTTACACTCATTGTTTATTATTTCATATCCAATAAATGCTAGATTTTATAGGTTCATTTGATAAGTTTGTTCATATTGCAAGTAAAATGGCAATACTGCTTCTTTTATTTTGTTGATAGTATTGTAAATGAAACTTTTTGGTCATGTTCATTGGTTTGAGAATGGGCTGTATGTAAATAAATAAAAAGGATAAATAGGGATGAAAGACTTGGACACAGGAGGTGGACATACTGTGTTTTGTTTATTATTCCAATTTCATTGAACTGCTTTCAGTTTAGTGTCGGTGTTTAGTAAGCTGGTAACAGCTTCTCAAGTTTAATACTCTATTGATTTTCCCATTTCATTTTCGAAGTAATTTTGGTTGATGTTTTCAGTTCTGATTTGATGGTGTCAGTGATTTTTATTTTTTAAATGTAATCTTAAATTCCTTACTGTTCAGTACCTTCTTTAGCTGTTGTTTGATTTTCTTTGAAGTGTAGTACCATCATTAGATAACAATCGATTTTTCTTTGTAATGCTTTCAGATTCAGCTTGCAAGAAGGAGGTGAAGGCAAAAAGCTTAAATGTGAGGCGGAAGAAAGATGGAAGAGATTCCAGAGGAAATAAAAGTAAGCTTGCTTTTTTCCCCTCTCCCTAGCTCCTCTTTCCTTTCCACTTTTCTCCATCCCCTTTCTCATAGACTTGTTAGAAAATGTTGGCATCAGTGATACTTTTCCACTCATCACAGTGGTAACATAGATCAGGAAGATGTTTTATATCATTGTAGAATCTTTACAAAACAAAGAACTAAAAAGGAAAAATAAACTTCCTTTACAACGATCGATGTTTTAAAAAACAACACAAAACTGTGCTATATTAGATTTCATACACAATTGAATTTTTATGTGTACAAGAAATTCTGATACTTTTCAGAGAAGAAAACTTCCTTTACAATAATTCATATTTTGAAAATAATGCAAACTGTACACAATTATGAAATTTTATTTTGTATCATACATGCATACACAAATGCAAGAATGTATATATATATATATATATATATATATATATATATATATATATATTCCATGGCCTGCGAAACACGTGACCAAGGGGACATCATTTTGGTTTGCCAGATTTTAACTTTTAAAGGACCAGATTACTCGGAGTTTAAGTTAAACGTAGATTTTACCTTAAACATGTATGGTCAGTTTGTGTATTGCTGCAGCTGTATGTGACAGTTACTGAACAGCTCTACTTGGAATCAGCTGGTCAGGACTCTTCAGGCCCAGGTTGAAAGTTACATTCTTGTGCAATTTTTCATCAAAATCAGAATACACTTGAGACACTGAATTGTCTTGGCAGAGAAAGTTTTCCTTGACAAGCCACCGACACTATACTGAAGAAAACAGACAAGAATTCCAGACTCAAACTGTCCCTTGAGCCTGATGCAGTGGTGTATTTTTTTTCAATTCATTAGAAATCCGGAAGACAGAAAAATAGTAGGCTGCCATGATTTGGTTTTCTCTCGATCTGCAAGATTGTTTGGAAAACTGCCCACTTAGCAAAATTTGGCAGGATATCTTTTCCTGTGATTTATTTCGTATAGCCTGAATGAAAACAAATACAGTGAAAATATGCTGTGGCTCACCCCATGAACAAAAATACTGAATATACATTGTCGTTTATCTCATAATTTTGATGCTGGGTGCAAAATCCACACTGTCCCTATTAGTAGTAACTAGAAGCTCTTCAGTCAGGAAGTAAGAAGGTGACTTCCTGTCAAGCTATGGGTCTGCATGTACAAAGGGTGAAAATGATTTAGTCAGTGTGTTGGAGAGAGGGGGGGGGGGGGGGGGGGGGGGGGGGGGGGGGGGGGGGGGCAAAAAGATCAAGCTTATACCGGTTTCTGAAAATGAATGGTAAAAAAGAAAAATGTGCAAATTGCAGGTAAAGAGAATGTTATGACGTTCAGTTGATGAACTGACAGTTCCAGTCCCTACCCTGTATTGTCAGTCTGACAACCACAAATTGTCTGTCTCTGAGGATCAGCTTTACATAGCCAATCCCACACATGGCTGTTAACACGTTAAAAAGTGCAGTCATGAAATAATCGACTACAAACAAAAAACTAAGTGAATTATAAGCAATAGATATCACCCATCTACAAGACCCAAGAGTTCTGAAGTTTTCATCCATTACAGTTGGTCCATGTTAGGAGTCGATAGGGTTTGTATGACTAACAAAATGTGAGAAATCTGTTCACTTTGAATGATGAATCATTGAATTTAATTTTGTTTCCAGAAGCGTGCACTCGAGTATATTGAAGAGCTCCAGTTGAAGAAAAAAGATAAAAATTTCCAACTGGTATGCAAAATCTGTGAGAATGGGAAAGTTTTCACTGCTGCAGCATCTTTGATCAACCATTACAGGTCCCACGCTGGTAAGTATCTTTTGTGCTGCATAGTGCCTTTGCATGTTATAGTAAATGACTATAGAATAGGATTGGTGTTTTTATGTTGGTGCAGAGTAAAGGTTTTAGGGAAATGTACAAGTTGACTTCTCTAAAAATGCACAATAATTTTTTAAAGTTCATGCACATACATACTGCTCAGACATAAACTTTGTGCCACTTTCGTATGATACTAATTATGATTGTCATGTTGAAAGAAAATACACTTTCTAGCTGGAAGCTTAAAGGTCTTCTTTAGAAATTTTCGATAATTTGTTAAAAACAGGTCTACATGTCATATAATTACAGTATGGTATTCATTTTTTCAGAAAAAAAATTGCTGGAAGAATTTAATAGATAAAAAACGACTTTTGCACACCTGTTCAAACCCCGTGCGGTAGACCGAAAACCGCGGCGTCACTTGATGGAGTGGCCGTCAGCCACGACCTACACAACAGGGCAACGCCAAGTGAAATCAACATGAATTGCGATCCCCCACAGCCTAAAAAGTCACGAGGGGAGTGGCAGATATTGGGCTGTAGGCGAGCGCAGCAGCTAAGCAGGAGACGGACATTCTTTGCACACATTTCTATTTGATCCAGATACTCGAAAGAAGTGGATTCGGTTCGTGCAAACATGCTGGGCCGCTAAGTTCTTTTTTTACCATGTCAGTTCCAGCTGGACCACGGAAATGAGCTATTCCGACAATTGCCGAGCCCGTTCGAGTGGATCAAAAAACTTCGTCTGCATTGTGCACGTATACTTTGAAGGCAGAGTGGTGAGCTCATACAGAGATGAGTACGATAGTCGCACGTTTATTCTGTTCTTATCTATGGACAGATCACACTTGTTAAATTGAATGAATGGTTAATGCTTGAGGAAGGCTTGAGAATCTCCGCTCGCCGTCCACGCATGATCGCATCAAGAAGTCAGTAGCCTCCCTCGAGACTTCGGTAAAGTCTGTACGTCTTCGGAATGCTGTGTTCGGGCGTCCAGCTGGAACTGAACAGCTCGTTTCTGTGGTCCAGTTGGAAACTGACGTGGTAAAAAAAGAACTTAGCGTTCAAACTGATAAGGTAAAGGCCTTGCAGAAACATCCCCAGAGTCACATTGGCTGTCACAATCAATCATAGTCACTGCTTTTACATGATAAATTAAATTCTGAGCGAGATGCGCAAGAACCATCAGAATCGCTTTCTGTCGCCGTCGCTGACACTCATGTGACGTCATATCCAAGAGCAGTTAAGCCATGCCAAGATATAGTTGATTACCTCCAGTTTTCTTGATTACAGTGAAAATGCCCACTTTTGCGGATCGATTTCGTGTGATCGGGAGCGAATCGGATGTTTATTTACCAATTTATCAAACATTTCATATTTTAGAAAATTGAAAAGCTTGATGGTGTATATTTGTCCTCGGTATTATAAACTGCAAGGAATCCCATAGCCCTAAGTGGGATCTTGGGCTTTTCCCCCAGTAAACCTGAAATCTGTTATGAGAAAGACTTACGGGATTAAAAAACAAAAAAAAAAACAAAAAAAAAAAAGAAAAACCCATTGTAATTTTGTGTAGATAGAGAGAAACAAGATTTGTAGTTTTGTGTGTAGATAGAGAAACAGATAATGGATGTTGATGTATGTCATTCTGTCTGCAGGGATCAAGTTATTCAAATGTGATTTGTGTGGGTCTTCATTCACTCGAAACCACACACTGAATTACCACCTGTTGGTACATGCAGGTAAATTTATTGTCGACTGCGAGTACTGTGGCAAATGGTTTAGACACCCGAGTCACACAAAGGTAAATTTCTTGTTTAACTTATTATTCAGACATGAGAGTTTTGAGGTTTTTAGCCTGAATTACGCTTTTTAAAGGTCTCTTAAGTCAGTCTTGAGATTTGCATAAATCTGCTGAGAAAATGGAGGGCAGAGGGATATGTAATATTTAGACCATCAGGTTTCAGGTTATCAAAGCAGTTAATCAGTTCACTCCAGTTTGGTTTGTCCAAGCTTCTGCTGGCGCCAAACTTCAATGGCAAAAAATCTGTTGGCTTAAAATGTTTCAAAGGCTACCAGCAGAAGAATTGGCAAGAACAACAACAAGACCCCAGGTATCAAGAATCGTTGGGGTCCATAATGGTCTGAAAATAAAACAAAATGAAACAAAACAGAACACAGCTTCAGGGGACTTGACCCCTGAACCATCAAGTCCATAGGTTCTGGAGCCCACTGGGAGGGGGGGGGGGGGGGATGGGTTGATGCCAGCTTTTGGACCCTGTGGAGTTTTTCAGGCTTTTTCACCAGTGCAGGTCTGATGTCAAATTATTTTACTGATGTCAAACAGCCACGCCTATTGATTTTTTTTCAGGGGACTTGACCCCTGAACCATCAAGTCCATAGGCTCTGGAGCCCACTGGGGGGGGGGGGGGGAGGGGTTGATGCCAGCTTCTGGACCCTGTGGAGTTTTTCAGGCTTTTTCACCAGTGCAGGAAACAGCCATGCCTATTGATTTTTTTTCATTTGTAGATTTTTCTTTTTTTTTTTATCTCCAATAGTGATGTTCATAATTAAAAACCGTCTCAATAGATGTTGACACGTGGGTCTGTTTTAAAGAGTAACCAGCCCCACCCACCCTTTTCCAAATATTAATAAACAACAAAATCTTCCAAGTTCAAAGTCATATTTAAAGAAAATCCAATTTAGATTGCTTTGCTGTCCATGTCTGTGTATGTATTGTTGATATTTATAACTGACCACTGTGGTCGCCCATTTGTTTTCAAAGTCTGGAATCCATCCATAGCGTTACTGTCCATACCCAAATTCCTCTTTGTACATTGATGATATTTTAACTGAACAATGCGGTCACCCATTAGTTTTCAAAGTCTGGAATCCATCCATAGCATTACTCCCCATCCCCCAATTCCTCTTTATACATTGTTGATATTTATAACTGACCACTGTGGTCACCCCACCTGCTTCCCAAAGAGTAGTAATTCGTCCTTAACATTGACGCTATGTCCTGGGTATATCACATGCTGCTGTTGAAGTTTTGAAAAGGTTTGCATACATAGACGAACTATCTTCTCTGCTGTCTGCGCCATTGTTACTGGTTCAGTGGAATTGACCACAGGCGTGGTAAATACACAATGGCTGCCACTCTGTCACACTCAAGACGAGCCAAGAAAAAATTGACGGCTCCAGTCCAAGCACTTTGCAGATGACAGTCACTTTTGTTGTGGCTGATTCCACCGAATGCTGGGTCTTCATACTCAGAATCACCTATGTGGGAACCGATAAATGTAGGATCACCTTATACAGACAGATTGGAAGTTATCTAGTTGTGGCAGATTGGTACTAAAAGATCAATACGTGGGGCGTGGTAGAAAATTCAATTCATGTGATTATGACAACATTACTAGGTGACGGTGTTGGGTGTGGGGAGTGGTGGTACCATTAAAGTAGTGATACAGTTTTCAGTATACTGATTACCCCAAAGATTGCTGTCGAGTGGTCAACTTGTATAAGGAACATCTGTGCACTGCAGTGTGTTTGAGTGCAAACATTTTTTTTGTTTGTTTTAATTGGAGAAGAATTTTTTTTTCAGAAAAGAGACTTACATACCACTGTGTATTTTCATCCCATATGCCATTAATTATCAAGTTTACTGGATGTGAAACTTGCATAGCAGAATAAGTTGCAAAAAGAATATTGTGAAGAAAACAGTTATATTTCTTGTATTTTGATTGCAGGAGCATTTGAGACGACATACTGGGGAGAGACGCCATATGAATGTCTAGAGTGCTCACCATGTATCAAGTATACAACGAGGAATACGTATAAAAGGCACCTTAGAACCCATCATGGCAAGATTCTGAGCAAATTTTGGGACAATTATGATGAGTGAAGAGGAATTTGCAAAGGTGAGAACCAGAAATCCAAGAAGTCTGCATCATCTGATGCATCACACCATCGACAGAAAGTCACCACCTTCAACAGCAGAATCGTCCCCAAACAGAGAGAAACCTCCACAGCTGCCTTCTACATCTTCCACACCACTGCCGTCAGTGCCAGTACCTCCTGTAGGAACCACCAGTCTCTCTGGACTGAGTCCTATGACGACACAGCCATCATCAGGAATCCTGCCTCCCAGGGGGGGCTATACAGGCGGCAGCAGCAGCACCGGTAGCACTTTTGGAGGTACCAAACATGGTGTGCCATGCCTCTGTGTACCCTACATGCAGTTCTCCTCTTTCGGCGCCCATCATCCTGATGCCACAGGCCCCCTTTAGTATGGGGCAGCCCGTCATTGCTGTGTGCCAGCCTTTTGTCACTGTGAGTACAGACTCTCAGGGACAAACCTTCAACACCATTACTGGGTTCGAACCCATAGTGCCGAAGGAAAGTGCTGCCCCCGTGTACACCTCGCACTCAGAGCAGGGTCAGACAGGTGGTGCTAGAGAAATGGATATGGCTGACAACAAACCAGTGCGTTATGTCACCCACAATTGAGGCTTCCACACAGTCCTTAGTGTCATTCCATTTTACGCTGATCTTCCCCCATCATTTCTAGCCCCACCTGACTCCCCATCCTACCACAGCCTTCCTCCTCCTTCATCCGCGCCTGGTCTGTCATTATCTGTCCGTCTGTGTAAGCTGCCATTTTGTTTTTTGTATATTTCTTGTTTTTGTTTTCTTTGGTGTTTTGTTTTTGTTTTTTTTTTTGTATATTTCTTGGGTTTTTTCTTTGGTGTTTTTTTTTTTGTGTTTTTCGAGAATGACCTTTTTTTTCCTATAACTCTTCAATAATCCCGAAAGAGCCCCGTGATCGACGGGGATATGATGATAGAAATTTATTATTGTTATGCTTTGTTAGTCTGTTGTGCTTTTTTTCTTTGATAACTGAACAATAAGAGTCACTGAGCTTGGTCTTGCATTTGGTGCCTAGTTTTTTTTTCTGGCCTTTATCAAGGCAGGGTGTAAAAGGTTACCAAATTCCATTTTGTGAAGCATACCTCGGTTTCGTGGGTTTGATTCAGGTGAGGATGTGAGCGTTGCTGATTTTAAGCTAGAGTAGGATGCTGTGCGTTAGGTTTGATCCAGGGGAGAGTGAAGAGTGTTCCTAAGGTTAACCTGATGTGGGATACAACATTTTGATAGGTTTGACTCGGATGAGAAAGTGTAGTTTTGCTATTTGATTGTGTATTGCAATTAAATTTTACCTGGTTTGTTCAAGAGCAGGGTGTGAAGTTTACTGGTTTTGATCCAGAGAAATCCGGTCTAGGATCCAAGGATTTCACTATGTTTGCTTTGGGTAAGGGTTGAAGTGTTGCCAGCATTGATCTGGTCTGACATTTTACTTGTCTTATGCAGGATAGGATGTAAACTATTGCTGAGATTGATTTGATTCAGGGTGTGAAGTCACTATATGCTTGATCCAGGGCAGAGTGGAAAGAGTCCATTTGGCGTAGAATGTAAAGTGTTGACGGAGGTAGGGTGTTAGGAGCTGGTGAACTTCAGCCTCCAACATTTCAAATGTGTAAAATCATCTTTCAGCTGTTTTGAAAACATTTTCAATTAAAAGTACTTGTTGTAGGTTGAAATAAAGTTTGATTCCTTTCCAACTATTTTTTTCTGGTAGAATGATATTGTAAGTTCCAGGAAATGCCAGTTTAGAGCTAACAAATCGGAAAGAGATGTCCGGCGTTAAGGGTGCTGCCCTTTGACCCTGTCAGTAGGCCCTCTGTTGCTACCGTGGGCCCTCAAACACTAAATGGTTCTTCCTGTTTTGTTGCTGCCTGTGTTCATGCCTGGAAATTAATCTGTTGGGTAAATTTAACTAGGTTTGATGGTAAGAATTGCTGAGTTTTGGTAGGGTGTAAGAGAGTAAAGCTTTATATTGTTTGATCCAGGGCAAAGTGTAATTGCTTATTTTGGGCTGGTTTAAGATGTAAAGCTTTTTTTTGTTGGGTTTTGTCCATGGTAGGGTGTAAAATAAGGCAAATTAGTGTGGTGTAGGTAGGATGTACAGCTTTAATGGGTTTGATCCAGGGAAGGGTGTAAAGTTTTGCCAAGCAAAATGAAAAGCTTTTTATTTGCTTTGATCAGCGATTGCAGAATCTGACCTGGTACTAAGCTTGTATTGATGTTTTTAGGTCTGATCTGGTGAAGATGAAAGTGTGATTGGAACTCATCTGGGAAGGTGCTTAAGATGTTTTAATTTTGGATCTGAAGAAAGAAAGTGTGAAGTGTCCCTGGTTGATGTGTCAAAACTGTAAATAGGGAATCGGAAATGAAATGAGGCAGGGAACAGCAAAACAATAAACAGTAAATATCTGCCTTTAATTAATTTCATTTCCCAGTTTTTACATCTTCAACCTCCTGCTCCCCCTCCTCCTCCCCCCACCCCCTCCGTAAGTTCAAAGTTTTGCCAAGTCATTACTATGAAGACAATTTAGCTGTTGGCCTGCGCTTGTTTTTCCCCACTATTAGATGTTCGTCTTTGTATTGTCTGACTTTATTCAAGTTTAAAAGGCTGTGCCAGTCTTGAATAAAAGTTACTCTGTGTTAGGTTTCCTTTATTGTTATTAGGCTTCATTTTGCAGTTCATAGTCGCTCGCTGAATGACTGAGTAGTGCATTTGTAACCATAATGAATGCGTTGTTAAGAATTTTATTCAGATTTAGGCAGGGGATAGCAAATGCCTTATGTTTCCTTTACATGTTATGGTAGAGTTTGAAGTACATGAGATATGATAGACGTCTTTCTGTTCACCATATGGTTTGAGTTTGGAAATTTCTAATGGATCTGGTCAGTAAGGAACAGTTGTTATCTGAGTTTCTTTTTAAAGAAACAAAAGAAGGAGGAGGAGGGGGGGGGGGGGGGGGGGGGGGGGGAGAGTTGTCTTGTCTTGTGGTTGCACTTATTCGTTGTTTGTGTGACTTTTGGTTCCTCTTTAAGGCAATAGGTGGCATGAAAATTGTTTTCCATAAACTGCGAATAATGTGTATTGAAGGAAGAGAAGAGGGAAGGGACTTCGTTGTTGAACCACTCCAAATGTAGAAAGACTTTGCAGTGACGAAAGTTGACGTTTGAAATCTGTGCTCCCCCAACTTTTGTTGTCAGGCAGCAGAATACCCTGTATGAGTTTTTCCAACGGTAGTTGCATCACAACTTAAACAGTTTAGAAGATGTACAAGTAGCTCCGAACTTGACATCGCCAAATGTTGCAAGCAGTTCTGCCATCTTCACAATTTTTGCTCCAGTCTGCTCCATGATAGCTTTGGGGTCTGACACACCTTTCTCCTTTCGAAATAACACACCATTTATTTTTCCCAAAACGGCAAAAAAAAAAAAGAATTTACAACTCTAAACCTAAGATGTTCGCAAAAAGATTGTGTATTGCATAAGTGGCTAACTTTGGTAAGGTTATGAACACATTTACTTTGATTTTGTGTGTTTAAGCATGTGATGAATAAATATAAAAAAAAGGATAGTTTAACAGAGCTAGCGTTAAAAATGATTGTGTTTGGTTGTTACCACGCTTTCTCATTATTCTAAGCACACTAATCATTGATATGCTGCAAAAAGTGTAGCGAAATAGTTATAATCCTTGAAAGCATTTGATCTATGATTTAACAGAACTAGCGTTAAAAATGATTGTGTTTGGTTGTTACCACGCTTTTTCATTATTTCCAAGTACACTAATCATTGATATGCTGCAAAACGTGTAGCGAAATAGTTTATAATCTTGAAAACATTTGATCTATAATTTTCATGCCACTTTCTGCCTTGATTGTCATCCAGTGTGACTGCACAGCAAATACTAGAAAAATACTGTCCCATGTTACAACATTATCTTGTGCTTGGCGTAAGATTCATCATGATGTAACCAAAAAAGTTAACCTCGTTTACTGTGTCATGTTTCATTTCATCTGGTTGGAGTCATGCTTTATTCAGTAAACCAACCTACCTCTAGGCCAGCCCCATACCCCTGTACTGCAAGAGCAAGTTATTTTCAAGGCATCATAACATGTTTGTTTGCTTCATGGAGTTTGCTTCATGGAGACCATAGTGCCTTGACAGCTCTCAGATTCTGGGATGGGTGTGAGCTTTCCAGTGTTTTGAAATATCCATGTACAATTCATGAGGTTGTCACCTGACTACTTACGATGTTTCTTTCATGACAAAGAATGAGCGCGTGTGCATGTATTGAACAGGAAGAAAGTACAAGTTGGTCAGTTTCATGTGAAAACATATGCTTGTACATGTTTTGTACAATTCTACTCTCTCTCTCTCCATCTGCTCCGCTACATGGGTCCTATGATCGGACCCACATGATTCTCACCTCTCCTCTTTCCTCTCCGCTCATTGTCCTCT
>JADBJO010029609.1:0-5000 GCA_016801955.1 Conus betulinus
CCTTTTCAATACGCAAGATAGTCACACACCTAGCTCATGACTCTAGATTATCATCAAAAAGAAGTTCGGAGAACTTGTCCCATGATGAGTTCACACTGTTATGACGAAGCAAAATGCTGCAGCAACTGTAACAAGGCCGAGAGGCACCTGTGTCCATAGAAATGATCTATCCGAGAAACTAAATGTTGTCTTTGTCTTTGCCTTCTGGTGTGACAGTGTCTTGCAATAATTCTTGGCCAGGCCAGTCTGGCACTAAGTAAACAATGGCTTTACTCAAGTAATGGATGATTTATTAAAACATCAGGGATCAGCGTGAAAAACAGTCTCTCTTGATAAAACCTCTGGAGCAGTGCAGAATCTAACACTGCCGTTTTACTGCATGTCAATGCATTGGGTGAATGGATGGGAAGATTTTGTCGTTTCGATGACGTTCAGGTTCTCTCTGTTCTTTTCCTCCATCTCTGGGACACAAATGGAAACGGCAAGGCCTAACCATACAGGGTCACGACAGGTCAACTGAGTTTCATGAAAGACTTCCACTTCTGCGCAATCAGAAGTCCATGAAAGACTTCAACTTCTGCGCAATCAGAATTCCATGAAAGACTTCCACTTCTGCGCAATCAGAATTCCATGAAAGACTTCAACTTCTGCGCAATCAGAATTCCATGAAAGACTTCAACTTCTGCACAATCAGAATTCCATGAAAGACTTCAACTTCTGCACAATCAGAATTCCATGAAAGACTTCAACTTCTGCGCAATCAGAATTCCATGAAAGACTTCAACTTCTGCACAATCAGAATTCCGTGAAAGACTTCAACTTCTGCGCAATCAGAATTCCATGAAAGACTTCAACTTCTGCGCAATCAGAATTCCATGAAAGACTTCAACTTCTGCACAATTAGGAGTGTCGGTAATTACATGTTTCAAATCATAATCACATCTTTAGATCTCAGTTCTTATTGTGTCTGACAAATTAAACATCAGTCTATATATCCGACATTGACACAGTTCTGTTCTAAAAAAGAAGAGTGCTAGCAGAAGAGTCACACCAGATTCACCATCAACTTTACTCACGGGCAGGATCAACATAACCTTCTCACAATCAATGAAAGGTAAGTCATGACAGACATCATCAACTTCACTCACATATGTACAGGCAGGATCAACATTAACCTTCATACAATCAATGAAAGGTAAGTCATGTCAGACGTCATCAACTTCACTCACATATGTATGGGCAGGATCAACATTAACCTTCATACAATCAATGAAAGGTAAGTCATGTCAGACGTCATCAACTTCACTCACATATGTATGGGCAGGATCAACATTAACCTTCATACAATCAATGAAAGGTAAGTCATGTCAGACATCATCAACAGGAAAAACACATTCGTGAACCAATGTCTGTGACTCAACAACGCTGTCCCCACAGACAGAGAATGCAGCAAGAGAAGACACATCGCCTCGGTGCTTTGGGAGCCTGCAATCATGCTAAAGATCTTGTTTTCCTTCTTTCCTATAGTTATTTAGTAGTCACATCCCATGACATCCGTCAAAACGTCAGGAGCGCACCAAATCATCATCACAACATGTCTGCTGAACTGTCTACTGAACACCTGTCTGTTTGTTTACCTTAAATGTTCAGGTGACAGCGTTCGTCATAGCATGCTTGAGTGTTTCCTTTGCGGTTTTGACATTAACAGCCTCTATCGTGTCTGCCAAGATGTCGTAAGAAATCTGTTGGTACAGACGTTAATCATCCTCACGAGTCATTGGCCGTGATCTAACAGGCATCTAGGTGCGTGTCCGAAGAGGAGTTCGACAGAGAGCAGAAACCTGTGTACTCACCCCTGAGTGGCTCTTTGTAAGCGATAAAAAAAAAGCAAGACAAAGTAAACAACCGAACACGCGCAAAACAAAAACAAATAATCAAACAAAACAAACAAGGGGTATGTAACATTCTTACATTTCAGGATATGACCGTGTGATCTTTGCTAGTATGGACTGTAGTGTTCTTTTGAATCGTTTGACCGAAGCGTTAGACTTAGCATGGTACAGTAACAGATCGTGAAGACACAGAATGGACAGTGGGCAGTCGATTCGCTTCATGACATTTAATACGAAGGCTTGCGACGAATGTGACAGTATTCGTGCATTTCTCATGATGTATGCAAGAGATACACATGTCTGATGATGCTTTGTGTATCGATCGATCTTTGAAGTGTGAAAAATGCTACAGACCAAAAGATAACAGGACATGACTGTAAAATATGTCTAGGTAACAGAAGAGACAATTCATTGTTTATCAAAGAATTGAACTTCAAAAACACGACTTACACGAAATCTGACATTAATTGAAAACTCAGTTGTTCATTAAACAATGATTCAAAACACATAACTAAAATTAGATATATCATGAAAAAAAATCCGATGAAAGAATGTTCAGCCATTTACAATAAGCTAGGGAACTCGTTCGTGCACATCTGGGTCAAATTATATTAAATGTTGCACCGACTATATCTGAGCATAACAGTGTTGGAAAATCCTATCAACAGCAAAATAATAGGCTACTCTGCAATGAAAAGGAACAGACCTGGTAGAAAATTCTAATGAAAGAAACTGATTAATTAGAGAAAGAAAACTTTCAATTATATTTGGCTGAAAGAATGAAAACCCTAAGCTATTTAAGAAAAACAAACAAAAACAAACAAAACGATGGAAAGCGTGTCGCTTTGATCCAGGGTTTGATGGATTTCGCAAAGCCAAAAGGTCACTGACTATATTTGTGGGTTGAAAAATCAATACGTAAGTAGGCAACTGACAAAAGCACAAAATTAGCCTGGATATAACAATGACCATAAACATTCTTCTTGAAGTGAACAGCTAGCAGCAAAAGCTGCATGAAAAAAAGACAGGCAGAAGTGTGCGACACTAACAGGTAGTTCACAATCAGTCATTGCTGAAGCATAGCTGAGGGCTTATAGACAGTCATTCACTGTGACAGACAATGGAGAATTATAGAGAGTTGTTCAAAGTGACAGACACAATGGAGGCTTATAGAGAGTCATTCACTGTGACAGACAATAGAGGCTCATAGAGAATCGTCCACAGTGAAAGACAATGGAGGCTTGTCGGCAGTCATTCACTGTGACAGACAACGGAGACAATGGAGGCTTATAAAGTGTCGTTCAATGTCACAGACAACGTGACCCATACTAATGAGTCAGAACATCATCAGACGGCTTCACAAAACGCCTCCTCACTGGAGGACTGCATCAAGGAGGTCTTCAGTGAGATGGAGTACGTGCCTTGGGACAATCCGGATAACATCGTCAGTGCAGAGGTGGAAAAAGTTGCTCATCAGATCCAGTTTAATGTGTGGGAGTACTCTTTCTGATCGGCGGTCCAGCCAACGTCATGAACATGGCGGTGTTTTACACACAGGGTCTGAAAGATCGAGTTAACCTGTGTCTGTTTACTCTGTCTCTTGAGCGACCTGCTGTTTTTGGTCACGTTTATGTTTCTTCATGGTGAGCAGTTGCACCTGCAGTTCACTACAAAGGAACAGTTTGGTCCCATGACAAGGTTTATATTCAACTACAACGTTGTCGGGTTTGCTGCCGTTGGATATGTTTCTGGTATCGTGTCCGCCAGCATTGCAACAGAGAGGTGTCTTTGTGTCTACAGTCCGCTCAAAGCTCGGCGCCTGTTACGTACACGTACAATGGCAGTTATCATCATTTTGGTCTATATTGTAATCCTTGGTCTGTTTTTTATTGTGGTTTTCAGATATCGCGTCAAGTGTATGTATGATCCCACGTCCGGAGAGACAGTAACGACCTTTGTGGAAGGGAACTGGTATAAAGGTCACAAACAGTTCATTGACCGTTTAGACTCTTTTCTATTCGGCGGTGCGCTGCCCGGGACAGTGCTGACTGTGGTGACCACGACTACAGTCCTGACCATCGTCAAAACTACGTCAGATCGTGACGTGGAGATCCAAAACCTGCTGGACCATGTCTCACCGTGAGGTGGCCTTGACAAAGATGCTCGTGGTGAATTCTTTCATATTGATCGTGTTTTTCCTCCCCGATGCCATCAACCACCTCAGCAGGCTCTTCATTCCGGAAATGAGGTATGGAGGACGCTATCACAATTTGTTCCTAACCATGCTGTGGATTGGCGACACCTTTGCCTATTTCAACGCCACCCTGAACATCTTTGTGTATTACGCTATGGGGTCCCGTTACAGGCAGACGCTCTGGTCGCTCTTCGGTAGGAAACTGAGATCAGAAAAAACTAGAGAGATGTCTTCAGTCCACAACAAACAATCATGAACAACGTTTTAGAGAGGGATTCCATGGAAACTGGAAATTAGTGTGGGGAAAAAAATCTGTCTGTCAGTCTGTCTGTCTGTCTGTCTGTCTGTCTGTCTGTCTGTCTCTCTCTCTCTATATATATATGTGTGTGTGTGTGTGTGTGTGTGTGTGTGTGTGTGTGTATGTGTGTGTGTGTGTGTGTGTGTGTGTGTGTGTGTGTGTGTGTGTGTGTGTGGATATATATATATCTGCATATATACAAACGAATTACCAGCATGTTTCTAGCTCCAGAGGATAGACCATCACGACAAATCAGGTGACTTGTGAAGCTTTCGTTGGGCGGACGCCGACTTCTTCATCCAGCTGGCAAGTTCAAGAATGTGCATGCCCTCATCCGGGTATGTCGCTTGAATCAGCTTCCACGCAAGACCTTTAGATACAACCATTGTCTTTTACTCAGAACACATACTGCATGGGCAGTTTCCCCACCCTAACGTTTGAGGAGCTCTTTCCTATAAAAAAAGAGGGGAAAACAGTTTAAATACCCTCTTTGGTTGACATGTGTTCAGTAATATCTGCTTCAAGAAATCTTCATTTAAAATTGCATTAAATTGGTGACTATTGTAAGCGTTTTTTGAATTATAGGATGTTTCATTTTCGAAACGCACACACGTAT
>JADBJO010029609.1:7500-18839 GCA_016801955.1 Conus betulinus
AACAGGTGAATCAAGGCAGCTACTGGTGGGAAGAATGCTGCAATGTGTGCAGGCACTACAATCACCGTGACGTTTGTGTATTAGTCGTAAGGCGTTTGCAGAGAAAATTGCGTTCTCATATTTACGTTAAAGAATAAAATTTCATTTTAAGCCTCTGACATTTCAGTAGTAATGTGGGGGTCAGCTTTGTATGTCACTGTGTCTATGTGCCATTGTGTCTGTGTGTGACAGTGTCTATATGTCACCCTGTCTATGTGTCACCATGTCTACATGTCACCATGTCTATGCGTCATCATGTCTCTGTTGTTATCGTGTACAGAGGATTCTGTATGTCACCGTGTCTGTACGTCATTGTGTCTGTGAGTTTGGGTTAAGGTTAGAGCTGGGGATTGGTTGAGGCTACGGTTATGGCTTAGTTAGGATTAGGGCTGGATTAGGGTTAGGGTCAGACATACTGACACAGTGACATACAAAGCTGGTGACACACAGACTCGGTGACATAGATCCGGTGACATAGATCCGGTGACATATAGACTAGATGACTTACAGACTTGTTCCTTAATGATGCAAAGCAGATGTCAATGAGCTCAGTCCTGATTCTTGTATACATACTTACCCCAACAATCTCCTTCCGTTCTCCTCCACTGGCAAACCCGTGAACAGCCGCAGAGAAAAACAACAACGAAGGTGCAGCCCCTATTTTGCGATAATGAGGCGCTGACCCTGTTCTCACTGAATGCACGAAAATCAGACGATACTACGGTATGCGTTCATTCACTGGTAAAGGGAGTCAGCATTCCTGTGTTCAATAACGAAAATCTTATTTTCTTCCTAAATATTCTTTCTTTCTGGGGGTTTCCGTGCTCATGTTTGTGATTAATTGACAAAAGCGCCGAAATAAACGCAAAGTGCTCTATCTAGGACTTCTGTGAGGGATACGGCTCTACTGTTGGCATAGGACGCCCACAAACCTGTGAAAAAGTCAAGCTCAACTTTCGTCGTTTGAAAACGAGTATAATTTAGAATTTATGTACCATGGTACATAAGAAGAAAGGTGGCAGAGTGGTTAAGACGTTCGCCTGCCAATCCAACATGTGAGAAGTGCGTTTCCCAGTTTGAATGACAAATCGAACTGAACGTCAAGTCCATCGGATGGGGGACTATAAGCGAGTCGGACCCGTGTGCCTTCCTGGCCCCCTGCACACGTTAAAGAACCCACGGCAGTTGAAAATCGAAAAAAAGATCAGGAGGGTTCCCCGCTGCCCTGGCAAAATTGATGTAGATTTTAAGATAGCCGCCTGGTATTTCTTACCAAGCCACAAAATTGTCACTTACTGTTATCGTGTGCCATCGTGTACCGGTGGAAATGGAGGACACGTATAAACATTGCATGCATCCTATGTGAGAAACTGGAGGAATAAATGAGATAAATGAAAATGAATGACTGATATTTGAATGGTACGGGAAACGACTGACTGAATGAGCGCCAATAGGCTTGCTGTTCGGCCGGCTCTACCTGGGTAGGCAGCCCGTTGATTGAGTGAGGTAGTGTGTTTGACCGAGGATAGGCGCTATATAAATACCCAATATTATAATCTGTAATAGTAGTATAACCATGGCTGGCATAATTTAGAATTTGTGTACCATGGCTGGTATTTCATCATCACTAAACTTCCTCCTGAGGACGTAGGTCTTTTCTAGATTTAGTGATTCCTACTTGTCTTACTTCCATCCAGTGATAGACAAGAGGTAGTCACTAGAATGAGATCAGACTCACCCGGGTTTGAAACTGAATCATAAATAGCTTGAGACTGGCAAAAAAAAAACAGTAACCAGGGCCAGATAATCATGGTGGAAATACCCCCCCACCCTCCCTTGCTTTAGCCTGACATGGCTTTCCGCATTACTTCTCACACAAATACTCTTTATTCAATTATTTTCTTAAGATAATACAGGAACATTTCAAACACTGGAAGGCCTAATTACCAATTACAGTGATTGCTTAGCATAAACATTTTTGATGCAATGACAGAGAGAAAACAAATGTTTGTTAGCTTACATTCCAGTGTTTTGAGCTTTTTGATTGACCCATAATGTGTGTGTGTGTGTGTGTGTGTGTGTGTGTGTGTGTGTGTGTGTGTGTGTGTGTGTGTGTGTGCATTTTCGTCCTTTACATGTTTTACAGTGAAATTAAAAAAAAAAAAAAAGAAACACAACATTGCCAAGAACAGTTTTCATCAGTGTCGTGCTGACTGCCGCCTGACCGACTTTTTGGCACTGCCAGCACAGACTGAGCGCGCGCATGGGCCGAAAGGTATTGGTGTGCCGCGACTTTGACTTATTTTATAACGTGCTACCGACCATCAACGAAAACAAATCACCCACTGTGCTATCCAACCACAGTACAGCCGTAGCCACAAGCCCGTCCAATCGAGGGAAGCAATGACGGCGTCCGTGGCCTCGACCCTGCTGTTAAGATCAAGGCGAACCTCGGCGATCCTCGCTGCCTTCATTTAGTCTGCATGTCTGTCTCTGTCTCTGTTTTCAAAGGAAAAGAAGTTTCCACTTGAAATCTGACCATAGCTCCAGCAGAGAGTGGCATGCACACCGAGCAAAGAAAGCATGGGCATGTGTAACCAGCTGTCACAGCCCAGAGAATCACGTGGTCTAACATCTGACAGCAACTATCCCAGTGAAACGAAACATCGCTCCCAACAGTCCTCAGCCGTGGCACTTCAAGAAATGCTGCACTCCCCCCTCACTATCTCCGGTGCTCAACACTTTGGGTGTGACATAGTCTCAATTGGCCTACTGACATGCCTTGAGACTTAAGTGCCCCCAACCTAACCACGTCGTTGCCTGATGACTCTGTATCCATGATCCAGCGCTGCAACAATGTATAGGTGAAGGATGAGGCGCTTGTCTCTCACATTCAGTGTAGTCAAAGGATACTTCATTTAATGTATCTTTCCCAACATAACATTATGTATCGTTTAAATGAAAGAGGTTTCTGGCTAGGGTTCTATGTAATAATGCAAAAATGAATATGAACTCTAGATAGCATTACATGAAAATATGTTGAAAAGGAGGTTATGTCTAGAGAGGACTCTATGTTTACCAACGTCAAATCAATGTGATTTCTTGATTTCATTGTATGTAATGATTTTAAAACGAACGTGTTTTTCTTGATGGGATTGATATGTTTTAATGTTGGATGAAAAACTGTTTAGGACTCTACACTACTGTATTGAAATGAACAGAATTTTTGCATACGATTGTAGGTCATCATGTTAAAACCTGTGATTGTTGGATATGTCAGAACCAATGCGGTTTCTGGATGAACTTGTAAGTAGTAATGTCAAAATGCATGCGATTTCGGGATAAATGTCTGCGTAATTAAACCAGCACTTAAATGGCAATTGAATAGGTTCATATGTTGTGATGTCCTAATGTATGTAATTGCTGGATAAGATTCCTTTAATCATGTGAAATGAATATGGTTTCTGTATAAGGTTCTATGTAGGGATGTCAAAATGTCGAGATCCACATGATGTCTGCATAGGATTCAGGATGATAATGTAGGAAGAAAACGGTATAAACTTACATTTAGCTATGTTCATGTGATGTCCAAATTTAAGGTGACTTCTTGACAGGATTCTATGTGGTGATGTTAAGTAATGTCGACTTCGATATGACTTCTCGATTTCATTTGCTATAATTATGCAAAAAAATGCACGTGAATTCTGAGGTTTTCTGCCATTATGTCCAAATGGGTGTGATCTCTTTTTTTTTCTGTTCTTTTTTTTTTTTTGTTTTGTTTGATTGATTCTATGCAATACGTCAAAGTGAATTTTGGTCTCTGTTTGTCTGTCTGTTTGTCTGTCTGTCTGTCTGTCTCTCTCTCTCTCTCTGCCATTCTGTGTGTGTGTGTGTGTGTGTGTGTGTGTGTGTGCGTGCGTGCGTGCGTGCGTGCGTGCGTGCGTGCGTGCGTGCGTGCGTGTGTGCGTGCGTGCGTGTGTGTGAGTGAGTGAGTGGAGATAGCAAACTTTCGTTTTTGCTTTTCATTTTGTCGATATGGTTGTGATTTCGGGATATCTTTTTCTGTAAAAAAGGACACAGCGTGGCCATAATATTTTTTTTTAGAAGAGATATATCTAAGTATGTGAAGTACATGTGGAGCCTGAATACGGCTGTATGTAATGGTCTTGGAATACGTTTAAAATCTGTACCCCTTTCCATGTTTGGTTTTGGTTGCACTCTCACTTTTCATTATTTTTTTTTTCTTTTTTTTTGCGCGGGTCAGACTGAAAAGAAAGGTTGTGTGCGTTTAGACCTTTCCAATTATATAAATTTGAAAACAATAGAAACATTTTGAGCACAAAATAGTACTGTGGCGATGCTCTCCTACTGGAATAAACCAGAACGTAAGTGCCATTTTAAACAATATTCAACGATGTATAAAGTGTCATCCCCTCACTCACTACCCTTCAGTGTGTCTTGAGATCATTTCTTTAAATGTTCGTATCCTGCACACTTTCTTTTGTGTTTGATATGCAATTCTTGATTTTATCACTTCCAGTAATCTCTGTTCCTGCCGCTGGCTTACCCACTGTGTGTAGATGGCCCATAAAGTAAAAGAGTGGATTGAGTGCGGGAGATTAATGGTGACGTGAACACAACCATTGCGTCACGGATATCACTGAAACCAGTGACGCCATGCAGTGACATCATGGTCACGGAACCCAGTGCAGACCAGTGCACTGCATCTGTCACAGCCACCTTGGCCATCACGTGAACCGAGGAGTGCACAGATCTCTGTGTAGGAGTCAGCGTTACTCTGAATCGTGGCCTTTTCCAGGAGATCAATGCTTCGCCAACCACAATGTTTCAAACACAGGACGAAGTTGGCCATCACACAACAACAGTAAACCATCTAAAGTCTTGTTTAGAGTGAGAATCACCAAATAAAGCCAGACGACATAGACCCGACTGGCCTCGGAGTCCCAAGTGCGATCGTCCGGGGAGGAATGGAACAGTTGATAACACGATTCCAACTGTCCACAAGACTGTACACGTTATTGTTGTTAAACATGTGTTCAATGTGCAGAGAACGCCAGGAAAACACAGGACAGCGACATGATCCAACATGATGAACCCTATGATCAGCACTGACACGTGCCGGACAGCAAGGACAGAAACCCGGCCAGCCTGCAAGTGACACTGTTCCCCCACACTGTTTTCTTTCTGCAGGAATTCTCCACGATATATGAGGTCTGCTACTACAATCATGCTGATGTGACATCCCATACAGATATCAGCACAGTGTAAATGGGTCACTGCGATCACGAAGTTCTTTGCAAACACAATCCCGGACTGCAGATGAAATAATGACGCACATGACATTCCCAATAACAGCAGTAACAGCTATGATCCAGAAGAGCATTTTATGCAATTCAAATGGTAGAAGTGTTGCACACGATGGGAGCGCTGTGTAAGGTGCGAAACAGGTGATTTCCCGTGAATGTTTAGGAAATAAGGTAGAGCAACAAAATCTGTAGTTAGGTGAGAAGACACGCTGTAAATAATCTGATCTTGAAAACAGATCAATGGGGAAAAACTGGTGACAGCGTTTTCTGTGATGTCCAGTTGCATCAGCTGCGGCATATTTTTTTAACCCTTAGGTCCGATGATTTCCACACATGAACATGATGTGTTACAGAAGTCTACGTTAGGTAAGTATATCATCAGCTCATTATGAAAACTACTGAAGGTGCGTTTTCGATATGGGCCACGTGCCGAGAGTATAATGAACGTTTCTTCTCCACACCCTTCATGAACATTAGAGGGTTGTTGTGCAAATGCAGAGTTCTCAGATTTGGTAGGTCAAAGAGTACAGATATGTCCAGTGTACTTACAAGTTTATTGGCAAGATCAATATGATTTAAGTTTAGAAGCTTTACATATTTGAGAAATTATGCTGGTAACAGTGGGATAATATCAAAGTGATGAAAAATGTGTTTCTATAGAATTCGTTCAGTGACATCTTTGAGCCTCACGTCAATGTATCGCAGCTGTGGGTGAAGGTGGGCTGTAAATGGGCTGTTACACAGGAAAACATGACCCTCACACAGGCAACCTCCTGGACAGGTGCTCACAACATCATCCATTCGTCATCATGCTGAGGACACACTGACCCCAGCCATCACACAGATATCACTGTGAGCACAGACACTGACGCACGACATCGGTAGAAGCCAGGGCACCTTGGTATTTGGCAGTCTTGTTTCATCTTCTCCACGTAACACAGTCGAAAAAACCATTACATCTTGTGTTAGACAGGTAGGCAGTACAGCCACTCAGACTTACAACGGTAATGACTGGTGAGGACAAAGTTGTCAGCTGTCATCAGCTGTTGGGTGAAGTAACCTGCGCCATCCAGAGTCCACATAAACCAGTTCTTTTATGTCTCCTTCCTTCTTGAAAGGAGTCAGATAGGAGTGGTCGTCGTGGGCACTTGGACCTCATCAGAGCCATCCAAACAATCGGCGTGTTGGTTGCAGAGTTGACTGTGTGATAGTCATTGGCTGTCCAGAGCACCTTGGCATCAAGGCATGTAGGGTATTCACAGAATGACTCATCACCTCCATCTGAACAGTTTCCCGTCTGAAGAGTCGCACACAAGAGTGGATGCACTGGCGTATCATCATTATCACACCTAAACATGGCGTAGGTATCTTTTAATCTTCTCTGAAGGACGAACGAGTCAGTGCGCTGGGCATCACTTATCTGTCAAGGAACTGTTACCACCCATATGGATTTCTGTTCATGCCGAGAGGTTTGAAGGTGCATGGCAGGACCCGTGAGTAAGGTGTTTTTGTCAGGCAAACAAGTAAACGTTGCTTGTGAGCTGGTCAAATGGAAGCAAGTGAGTTTAAGCTGGGACAGAGCAGATTAGAACGAAGTAATCATAGATCGTAATTGAAATTCACACACAGTCACCTGCAGGAGACTACTCCCCTAAAGCCAGTGGGGAAAGCTTCCATTGTAAAAGATCTGTTTAAATTTAACAATCCTCGAGGGAAATATTTGCGATAGTCAATAAAGTAATCCATGTTATAGATTATGTTGGTTGGTCAGACCACCTACGGAATTTGCCTATACATAAACGGCACATGATGCCAACCTGACGTGCAGCCCCTACTGTCACTGAGAATCTACGATAATTTTTAAAGACAAACGAAGAAAATCTGCCTGCCTGCCCCTTTCTTTGATTTTATTATTGCCAAAGAATAAGCCTTGCCACCAATTTTCCAACACACGTGATCAAGGAATCGAGAGACTTGTCCCTCGTTCAAAGAAGATCAGTTTGAAGCATTTGGTCGTGAGGCCAGCATTCCCTGGCACTCTGTGCCACTGCTGACCTCACAGTCCTCCGCCTCTTCTTCAATCTCGTGTCCGTCTCTCCGCAACTCTGGCCCTGTGATTGCAGGCCAAGTGTTTTTCCGGAAAACCGAGTAGTAACTAACAGAGCAGGTTAAAGAAACCCAGTGAACAGTTTTTCAGTCAGGCTTGTGCGTTAAGAATAAGGAAGAACACATACATTTTTCCAGGCCACAATAAGCACAGGTTAGCTGTACTTAACTTAAATTGCAAGATGACGATGTGTGAATAATCTGTGCTGGCATTTTGAAGTTTGGTACAAACTTTCCGAATAGTTTCTGAGCCTGATTCCTGGGATTTGTGTATATTAGCTCCATCCACTGGCAAAAATACAAAATGAAGCATCAGTAAAGACGCAAGCTGCTTTAAGACCTTAATCATGACACATCTCGTGGGTGACTCTCCAATCTTGAATGAATTACAAAGTCAGTATGGGTAAGTAATGATGGCGCTATTAGGTATCCAGGATGATCATTCTATAGCTTCCCTACAATAAAATTGTGGTTCTTGATTGTCTCCATAGTAATTCTAACCTGGGGGATTATTGCTGCTGACTATACCATCCTTTCCGCCGTGTCGGATTCTATAAAAACTTTGCAAATCACCAAAATTATGGACGATCACACGTCAGAGCATACGACCTACCCCGTTCCCAAGTGTCATAGCAATATATCTGAATTTTCCAGGGCCTGGAATCACCCAAAACACAAACCGTGGACGAAAGCACGAACGTACATACCTCTGGGTGCTAGACCAAATGCAGTTTCACCAGAAAGACTGAAGTCATCACACACCCCTTATAACCACACCCTGCGGTTGCTGTGTGGGTGTGGCCAGCGTATCTGACAGTCTACAACTAAAAAAAAACGTTGGTCTGCAGAATGCTGCTGTTTCGTTCGTTTGGACGATGTATTCTACACCAGGCCAAATTTCTGTGAGTTGTCAGAGGACCCTGAAAGGCGTCGAAGGACGTGCTGTTGCAGCTCCGTTTTGGCCTGTGAGAGCAGGTCACCAACACAGACCAGCACTGGTGGAACACCCCGTCAGTCTACACAGCATGGCGATCCAAACGTCCCGAGCGAAAATCGATGGTGTCCTGAGGGACCGAAGAGCTGATGCTTTTTCTGAGTCATTGCTTTCAGCTAAATAATTAGTTACATACTGGGATTTTCGAAGGTGTCCGGGGCGGGGAGAGATACTGGCGTTTTTTTTTGTGTTTGCAATGTAATCATTCTTCAAATAGACGATGAATTCTTTCCTTCCCACCATTGTTTCGATAGGACTTCGATTTTGAGACGAAACGCGAGTGAGATGATGGGGAATTACGACAGGATGATCATGTTTGATAATAATTATAATAATTCTTAACAAGACCGTTCAGTGGCCTATATTGACCAAAAACCTAGCTACGAATAATTTTCCTACAGCGGATAATAAATGATTTAGAACGAAAACTCGCATACATTCAATGTTAACACATACAACTTTGCGGCAAGACAATATTTTACTTTTTGTCCATTCTCATATTAATTATCATTTTCTCTATCATTTATCATCATCATTATTATTGTTTATTATTCTTATATATAGTCTGAAGTACTTATAGCTTTTTAGCGTTTTTTATCGGCTAGAGACCCTAACTCTAAAGCGCTTCACAACATACACACCTTCGCTTACCACAACCAAATGTGGGCACTTGTGCCTACCTGGGTAGTTGCCGGACTGAAGAGCTTCGCTAGCTATTCAGTCCTATGCAAGGTGTTTTACCACGAGAAGGATTGTCCTGTACCTGACATCACATGACGAGGCTCATGAAGACGAAGGGAGAGGGTGAATCATTTCAGATGTGGAACGTACGTGACAGGTGTGGTTTAGGAGACTGTAATCACCAAGTTTATAAATTACGAAGAGGCTTTGTTATTGGTATGCCCACAGAGCTGTAACCTGAACACAACGTCTCACTTCACTTTATATAGCTTGCTAAACATTTCAAGTCATTAAGTTTTTCTTCCTACCGTGACTAACTGTGTAATTTGTTATCAGAAATCGAATCGCAACTGACTCGTAACAAGACTCACGTAGCAACTTCAGACTGAAGCTAGTCATGTGAAAACGCAGGTCCCTTGGGGAAAAACTTTTTAAAAATTAATTATACAAGTTAATGTAGATTTGTACAAACTGATGATCGCAAAAAAAAAGTGGTTGCCTGTCGAATCTGTGCAAAAATATCTTAACAAAACCTTGTCAACTAGTAGATGCTGGAGCTGCAAAAAAAATAACATTTTAAAAAAAAAAAAGAGAAACGAATCCGTACGTTCCATGAAAAATGTTTTCGGAATGAAACCATTTGATAGATACTAAAACACCTCCATAAAAAAGCTGACAAAAACCAGAAAAAAAAAACAACGTTTTGACATCAAAACCAGGAGCTAGCACGTTGTGGTGTAGATGGTGGACGTTTTTTAAAGAGGTTGTGTTTACACGAAATAGGGATATCGTGTTGTGTGGATTATGTGACGTGTATGAAGAGGGTTTTTAATGACAACATAAGGGATGACTTGATGGTTGTAGATTGTGAACGTTTTGAAGAGGGTTGTCTGGACACCAGTCACGTACTTACGTGATGTGTGTCAGATGTTGCCGTTGAAGTGCTGACATTGTTGGACACCCAAGGGATACGTATTCCAAACCCCCGGCTAACGGTAGAAGACCCTCACCCAGTTAACGAGGCGCTAAAACGGCCTCTACCAAACATCTCGACATGCGGGTTGAACCAGACTGACAGGGTCGAACTTATGAAACTCAGTCAGATGACAAAGCAATCAGAGCGCAGCGGAGTTTTCCACACACTCGGCCAAATAACATAGACCAACGAACGGCCACGCCTTTCAGGACCATTTTCTTCTTCTTTCTTCAGGCAGACTACACATGTAAAAAAAATGAGACACACAAACAAGTTTCCCTAACGTAAATATCATTTTCAGTATCAAAAGTCCTTTCTGGAAAACTGACTTATCAAGGGCACGTGGTCTGCAAAACCAGGCTACTAAAAGTGTAGAACTGGCCTGCCGTGGCGTTCCCGGCAACATCTGTGGTCCTACACGTTCCTTTATTTCCACAACTTAAGGCACACACCCACACCACACACAACGCCACACGGCCCCGTACGTACGCACGCACCATGCACGCACGTCCATGCACTTACGCACACGTACGCACCACTGCACGTACGCGTACGCCGCACTCCCCCCCCCATCACACTACCACGCACGCACACATATACAACACCCCTGCTTTCTATCCTTTGTATATCACAACCTCACAGGACACAAAAAATGTTCCAGTACCATAATTTGTAGCCCGCTCCCCCCTGCCGGTTCGAACTTTGCTGTGTGGGCCCGCATTACGAGCAACAGTTGTTTGTGTCCTGGGGTTAAACGCTGCTTTCATAAAAACAAAAAAAAATAACAGGACATGCTCACATTTGTTTGCTGTGACAGAGTGGACACTTATGGTCATTCTGCTTCCCCATTTGACCAGTTTGAATTCGGAGGGCAGGAGTCTATAAACAGATCTTAGATGAGCTGACTCTAAGAGAGGTGCAATGTTCGTAGACACGTCCAGGCGGATACACTGTCGTTTGCAGTGTTTTTTCCCCCTTCCCCACAGTGTGTCAGCTGTCCCTTGTTGGCGTTTTGGCGATCTGTCCCAAATGGTGCTCTTGACCTCCTTCTTTCTTTTCTTCAGCCTCCTTCATTGTATGCAGTCCTGTGAATTTTCCGTTACAGCCACTGGGCCAAATCACTGTTTTAAATACTTCGTACACACATATCGTACACACTTCACGATTGCCCTTGCTTTAAGTGTAATTGTAGCTGACCTGGGACTCCTGCGAATTC
>JADBJO010029610.1:0-18838 GCA_016801955.1 Conus betulinus
GTTCTGACTTTTCACCCCTCTGGTGTAATTAAAAGTTCTCATTGGACTACATCCCACTTCTGACACCATGTTTCGTTTTCAAGTGGCTGTCGGCGCAGGATGGTTCACGATTGTCCACCCGTTCATGGACGTTAGGCTTTGTTTTCAACCCATTCCAAGGGAAATCACTCTTGTCAAATTGGTCGTAAACAAGCAGACTAAACTTGAAATTTATTTATATATCGTTACAGTGGTGTTCATATCATATACCATCATATCAGTGGCATCTTAGGCATTTCCAGCCTTTAGCCTGCTCAATGTAGATAATTAATATGGGTTTTTGTGATAAATATTTTGGTCTTTTTACTCGCACATTTATAAAGCACAGTGCGTGGTTTTAAGAATTTTGAATCAATGCAGTCAATATTTGTTTGAAACATAAGATGTATCAAGTGTTTTATCAAGACGGTTTTGAAAGTGGTAACAGTTTCTTCTCCTTCTGCTCCAACAACATTGTCTGTCTGGCAGTTTATTCCAAGTATTACCATTCTGTTACAGAAAGAGTTTAATGCTTTTTGAAGTTTAGTAATTTTGTTGTTGTTGTTTGAACAGGTGCCCTCTGGTTGTAGATTCAGTATTCCAACTGCCAGTGGCTTTAAATTGTTAAATGTCCATAAAACCCTGCGTAAGTTCTTTTCTTCCCTAGAGCGACCACAGTCAACATTCTAATTCTTTTGTCGCTATTTAAAGAAGGGGGCCGAGGAATCAGCCTTCAGTGTTTAAAAAAAAAATCATTTTTCCCATTAGCATTGCCAGTCTTGCTGCCACCAAGACACATCCATCCAGTCCTTAGTGGGGTCTCCTCTCACAAGATCCCTCCACACACATAGCCAGTCTTGCTGCCACCAAGACACCCACTCAGTCTTTTGCTTTTTGGAAATCCCCTCTCACAGGATCCACACCAGATTTTTTTGCCTTTTTCGATCATGTCACCATGTAAGCGCCCTGTATTCCAAACTTGGTAATCTTAAAATCTGAAGCCTTTGTTCATTCTGCGGACCACTAATTTTTTTTGTAAATCTCTGAATATCTTCAATGGGATTGGTTTTTTTTTTTTTCAAATTTGTTGTCCATACAGCATTGCCATATTCAATAACTGGTCTGACTAATATTTGAAATAATGAAAACCATTACTTCACAATTTTTGCACTGAATATTGCCTACTACCATCCCTGCTAGTTTATTTGCTCTTTTAATGGTTTCATTAATATGTTTATGAAATGATTAAATCAGGGTCTGTTATCACTCGTAGATCTTATCAGCATTAGTCTTTTTCAAGCAATACACCTTCCATATAATAATCATACCTAGGATTATTTTACCTGCATGAAGAACTTTACACTTCGTATTGTTAAATTTAATCTGCCAGACATATCGGACACAGATGTCGTGTTCACTGTCAAACCTTGCACTCAAGGGTTTAGCTTATTAAGGAGTATTGGGTCATCGTTATAGTTGTTCACTGAGAACTTTACACTTCGTATTGTTAAATTAAATCTGCCAGACATATCGGACACAGATGTCATGTTTACTGTCAAACCTTGCACAGAAAGGGTTTAGCTTATCAAGGAGTATTGGGTCATCATTACAGTTTGTTCACTCTCAAACCTTGCATAGAAATGGTTAAGCTTGTCAAGGAGTATTGGGTCATCATAACAGAGGTTTGTTTTTTGTTTGTACTGTGTGATAGCGTAAAGACTCTTCCAACCAGCACTGTCCTGCAGATGAAAGGTATTGTTCAATTTTGTATTAAGTAACCTCAGCATGCCAGATTGCTTTCTCTGCTTCTAATCTGGGCATGTCTAATCTCTCGCTGTACTTCATACTTTGCCCTGTTGAGCTTTATTTCTCGCAAGGTCTAGCTCCTTTTACATGTTTCATGCTTTCTAGGGTTTTACATGCTTCCCTCAGACATGGGATGATTTACCAGCATATGTAACAGCTATCTCCTCAGGCAGCAAAAAATAAGCTGCTGGGGTGACAGAAGTGAAGGCAAACAATTCCTCCGTATTCAATACAGTGACTCTGCAAAGAGATATTGAGAGGAAAAAAGAAAAAAGAAAGAAACACAGAGGCAGTTTGCCTGTTTTCAGTTGCATGTCATGAATGCATACCACAATGGCAGTTGTTTTAGGAATCACATGTTTTTATGTACGTCACTTCGTTAAAACACATACTGGCTTACAGATAGTTGTTTACATACACTTGCTGACAGACAACCGATCAACAGAAACAGGTAAAAACATAACCACCTTGATTATTAATCAGTATTTTCATCACCATGGGAGAAAGTCTCAGTCCAGTGGCTTACCAAGGCTGCCTGTGAAGGGTTTGCACAAAAAGCTAAAGCCAAAATGCAATGCGGTTACAGAGATTCAGAAAAACATAAAATTCTCCAGATTTAATGGATAAGAGAGAAGCTTTAAGGAAAATCATCCTGGCTGTCCATTTGATGATAGATAACCATTTTTATACTAAGAGGAAAAGATTGAGGACTGGGAGAAGAGGGGAGGTGGGTAGCAGGGTCAGGTGCCGTGCACTGAGATTATATACTTATGTCCGCAACTTTGAGTTCATGACAGGTACATCAAGATAGGTACCACAAGAGAGATGAAGATCTCCGGGAAAATGTAGTTAATGTAAAGAGGGTGCATTCCAGTGAATCAGCAAGGTTCCCATGACATGTCATGAGCAGATTTGTGGCTTAGTAGCGAAAGGAAAGTAGAAACATGTTACAAAGCTACTACTACCAGAATCATACAACTATTTCTCAAGCTGAAAAATGTTTCACTATCAGAGGCTAGCTTGTGTTTTCATCATTCATCTAGACTAATCACTTGCTGCAATTGGCAAGCACTGCAGCACTTGGTAGTTGTGCACATGGAACTGCAAAAACTGTGGACCAGTGGAAGGGGTAAAAATCTGCATGATGGGAAATTTTCAACTCCATCTGTTTTGTTGCTGATTAAAATAGAAAAAGTACTGGAACCCCCAGAGTAATAAACTGCAAAACAATAATGAAATGAAGCCACGCTTGTCTGCAGAGGAATATTTAGTTAAAGACAAGGCAATAACTTCTGACCGCCTACCAGTCGCAGAGGAAAGGTGAGAGGGAAGGGATGGAGACGGCCACAGTTTGTTTAGATAGCGCATGGCTGCCAATAGCTGTCAGCTTCCTTGCGCTAACCTCCCACAAGCTTTCCTCCCTATGCGTAATGTGATACTAGCTGTCTGGCTGATAGTGCACTGGAAATAGGGTGCTGTGTTTCTTCATTAATACTTTATGCCAGAAAGCAGCGAGCTGTGGTCGATTGATGTCACTGGATTGTGGGGTCTTTGACTGAGAGAATGATACCAAACATGAATGGGTTTTCTTTCATATGCATTGCTGGCAAGCACCACAAAGATTTGCCAACAAAAAACGATTGAAACAGACAAATGAACACACAACAAATGAAATGAAAGTTCAACTCAGTAGAGAGCATGCGTCGTCCTTTCAATCACGCTCGAACTCAGATATATTGGACATGTATATTTTTCCTTTACAACTGACAGAAAAATTATTCACGGGAGGCCTACCTGACAGCTAGTACAGGGCCCGAATAAACAGTCACTGTTGGCACTGGTCAGCTTCACTGATACTAGTGTGTTTTGGAAATGGGGTGCTGTGTTTCTTCATTAACACTTTGTGCCAGAATGCAGCGAGATTTGCCAACAAAAAATGATTGAAACAAACAAACACACAACAAATGAATGAAAGTTCAACTCAGCAGAGAGCATGTTGTCGTCCTTTCATCATGCTCAAACTCAGACATATTGGACATGCATATCTTTCCTTTACAACTGACAGAAAATTATTCGCGGGAGGCCTACCTGACAGCTGGTACAGTGCCCATACACAGTCACTGTTGGCACTGGTCAGCTTCACTGGGAACATGGCGGCGGTTTCCCTAGCACGGCCTAGGCATGTTTTGCTTGTCTATCTGTGTGTTTTTACGTGCTTGTGAAGCATGCTGATACAGATTCTATCACAGCCACACCATGCTTTTAGTAAAGCAGATTTTAGCATGCTACACATGCAGATGTCAGTTATAAACAATGAAATGCTTCCTACCTGACCTTGTACTTTCGCCCGTTCCAATCATTTGAAACTGATTATTACAGCTTACTCTATCAAATAAAACATGCTCACGGTACTCACTTGCACACTCTTACTTTTATTTATGCAGAGAGAGAGAACAACACAACACACACACTCATACACACCCACACACACACACACACACACACACACACACACACACACACACACACGGACGCACGCATACACGCTCGTGCGAGAGAGAGAGAGAAGGAAAATAAGTGCTTTGTGTGGAGTGTACAAGTCTGCGCCACACAGACCTGGTCCGCCTGGCAAGTCACTCTCCACCGGCAACTGATGAACAACACCCACGAAAAAAAAACACAAAAAACTTCAGAACGCGGTATGAACCGAAGTTTATATCAAGTGGCACAACGAAGAATCACAACACACACATCACTCACAGAGTTAATTATATCCAGTTATGGAGTGTGGAAGAATAATAATGCATTAATCACAAGAGAAAACTTCACCACCAAAAATCAGTACTCGGTCTGCCGCTGATGAACATGTGCGTGCACATGTATGCACGATGCCAGAGCTTATCAAAGCGGTGAAGGTCACAAGCAGGTTCAGCGCCGGGGCAGCAGAAAACTAAACAGACCGATTTTCATCTAGGCCCGACTGCCGTGAAGCTGTTTAAATTGAAATGTTTGACACATACTCCCACTATTCTCAGTGGCAAAGAATTCTCCTTCACCTCCCCCTCCTCCCTCCCCTTCCCAGCCCACTGTCTCCCATCACTCCTCCCTTGTGTCTGTGTATGTGTGGGAATACATGTTTACATTGTGGCATTCTGAAGTCTTAACCAGATTTTAGTCATTGGTGGATGTGGCACTCAAAACAATGTTGTGTTCATTTTCATCAAGGAAGCCACATGGCATGTTGGCGAGTTCTATATGCTACACCATGCTTGCTAAACCATGAGGCTTCAGACATTGGATAACATTAGTTTCTAAGGTCATTGATGTGTATTTCTGAAAGTAGATGTTCTTTTTGTTGCCAGAGCTCCCGAGACACAGCAGATGAGCCTCCTGCCTACACTCCCAGTTCCAGCCAGCCTCTGCTGCCCTCCTGTCAGGATGTGGAACAGGGCATTCAGTTGTCAACCCATGAGCCTCCTGCCTACACCCCCAGTTCCAGCCAGCCTCTGCTGCCCTCCTGTCAGGATGTGGAACAGGGTGTTCAGTTGTGTCAACCCATGAGCCGACTTTTACCACACTGTCAGGGCTTGAAGTGAAGGGTATGCATACCATATTCTCACCATTTGAGGGCTTGAAATGGAGGGTGTACACATGCACACCATATTCTCACCATTTCCACTGATTTCCTTTGATCTGTTCCAACAATTCTCACTTAAAAAAGTCTTCAGGAATGACAAGGAAGAGAGGAGGGAAGGGTGTGAGGTAGGGAGAAGAGGTTTGAAACTTGGAAGTAATGGAAACCTTAACGAAGGCCTAAGGCCTGTTCCAGAGAAACACTAAATTGGATGAACAAGAGAAGGTGGAAATGGAACATATTTCAAGCAGAAAATCGCGTAATATAGGGCATCCTAAGGTTTAACTCTCTTTACCTCTCACTATAGGTGGTCAGGTTAAGGCTTTGTTATGTGATTATTATGTTACCTTTCCCTCCCCCATTCTTATCAGTGAGTTTTGCTTTTCTTCTGTCAGGTTCTTGAAGTTGCTGCAGCATTTCTGACAGCCAGATAGAACAGTTACAGTAGCTGTATTTAAAAAACAAACGGTTCTAGTTCCACCACAGGATACAGACAAACAGATTACAGGACAAGTCACAATGCATTTTGACCTCAAAGGTCTTCTTCAGGCAAAAACAAACAACATTTAGGACAGTGAAAACAAAGAACAAGAAACCTTTTATCTTTTCATATTCAGTGCAAATTGGCTGTTATTATATTATATCGTTTCTTTTTAAATTTTGCTTTATTTTCTGCCCTCAGTCACCTCGTTTTGAAACTACAGTAGCTGTATTAAAATGACAGTTGGAGAAAGATTTATAAAAGCTGCATTATGTTATTAGATTTTGCTTTGTTTAGTTTGGATCTCTTTATATAAGGTAAATGTATCTTTTGGGTTTGTAGGTATTCAAATGCATGTTCAGTGCCCACTTTATATCTCAAGCAAAGGAGTTGGTGCTTGACCTGGTGTCTTGAATCCTGTTTAGTGTGTCCTTGTAGCCTGACTTTTTAAACGCTGTACATAGGAGTGAATGGTAGTCATTCTAGTCAGTTATGAGTTACTGGTCATATTAAAATCTAATATACAGTTTTTAAACCAGCATAGATGAAAATGTTATTTTGGGAAAATAATATTCATCTTAGAGAAGAAAAAAATATGTATTTTGTAAATTTTGTTCAGTTGTGTGTGTGTGTGTGTGTGTGTGTGTGTGTGTGTGTGTGTGTGTGTGTGTGTGTGTGTGTTGTAACTACAACTACCTCTCAAAAAAAAGGCACACATTTTTCTGCAGATTATTGACATTATTTTCAAAAGAAGATCATTCAGTGAACATTTTTATCCAAATTTTGATAACTTCTGGTGTTTGAACAAGATAATGTAAGACGTTTGATGTAAATCAATGCTTCTTTCAGTAAATTATGTATGTAAAAGAAAGTTAAAAGAAAATAAACATGCTGATTGGTGCTGTGGTATACATTTTTTTCCTGACAGCAGAAAACAAAAAATTTTTGTCAAAAGTTGTATGAAATCTGTTATGCCTTGGAAAGGGGAAGTAAGTTTTACAATTTGTTGGTGGAATGACATCAATAGCATCCCTTCCATTTAGAGGCTAACTCTCTTGATCTTCCTTCTTGTCGCTCATGCAGACTGTGCACTCTGAATTCTCAGTCATTATCATCTAATGGGTTATCATTAGTGTTGTTATTATTGTCGTTGTCACACTCGCACAATCATAGCTTATTGACTGAACAGTCTGTTGGCTTGTGGGGTGAGGCTTCATTCCTCACAGTATACAGTGTTGCCTTCAGGTTGTCATACATGAACAGTAATGATAGGACTGAGAGTGCAGGTAACCAAAATGCTTCAAGTGAAAATCAAATCTCACTAGTCACAATATAATTCAAAGTATAATTTTGTTAGCATGAAAGTCAGTCATAACTGTGACACAGACGTTGAAGTTTCATTTTCATCAGGGAGACATAACTACTTGCAGACCAGTCCACACATGCTACACAGCATCTGCTAAGCCATGAGACTACCGTGCAGAGAGTTTGCAGCAAGATGAATTTTTTCTTTTTGTTTTTGAAAGATGAGGAAGAATTGCATTGACACAATGTCCTGGTCAGACTTTGGGTATTTAGATGACTTTGTGTGCACCGCTATCTCTGTTTTTTGTGAGTGAGTGTGTGTGTGTGTGTGTGTGTGTGTGTGTGTGTGTGTGTGTGTGTGTGTGTTCACACACATGCATCTACATGTTTGTGCAAGTGTGTGTGCCTCTGCGTGTGCATGTGTGTGTGTATTGCTCAACATTACGGCATACTTCTGTATGTGCATGCATGTGTGCATGTGCTAGCATATTGTGTGTGTATGTCTTCGAGATATTATGTATATTTTTCTGTGTAAGAGACATACATGTGATATGTTTGTTCATACGAATGCAGTGTTAGTCACAATGATCAATAGAAGTAAAGCATTTGACAAAAGCAGAATGAACTGCAGCTAAAGGGGAAACGCTTGACATGCAGACAGCACGGATGGCTGGATCAGTTTCTTTAATTGTTGCCTCTTTCAACAGCACCTCCCCCTTCATACGAGTCCCTGCACGGACGAGCTAAAGCCATGAAAGCTGGATCCTCTGAAAATGTGGACTTTATCAAGGAGATGACCATGCTGTTCATTGCTATTAGTGAGTCACAATGGAACAGTCAGTTGTGTTCTTGATATTATTTACTCAGTTGTATTTGGTTTTTGGAGAAAATATTTTTTGGATTTGATGTCATGCCATGGACTACATTTTTTTTTTCATGCAGTATTGTCACAGAAATTTTTTAAATGTCAGATAAATGTAGGGTGTATCTCTGCCTCAGTGTCTCGCCTCCAGCTGCTGCGAGGTCGGCCTCTCTTCCTTTTCCCCTGCGGGTTCCATGTCAGGGCTTGGCGTGTGGTGCTGGATGCTGGGCTTCCTGAGAGTGTGTCCAATCCAGCCCCCACTTCCCTCGCAGAATCTGCTTGGCCACTGGGTTCCTGTCCTGCTTGCTTCCATAGATCTTCATTGTTGATCTTCTCTGGCCATCTGATTTTGAAGATGCGCCTCAGACAGGTGTTGATGAAGGTCTGAATTTTTTGCTGTATTGCCTTGGTCATTCTCCAAGTCTCGCAGCCGTAGAGCAGAACCGACTTCACGTTTGAATTGAAGATACGCAATTTTGTTGTCCTCCTGATCTCTCCTGAGGCCCAGATTTCTTTAGCATGATGAATGCTGCTCGCGCCTTGCCTATCCTGGCCATGATGTCTCGGTCGGTGCCCCCCCCTGCTTTGTCAACTACACTTCCCAAGTAGACACAAGGAATCTACTTCCCTGATGGGCTCGCCTCCGACTGTGACTGGGCTGCTGCCTGTGGTGTTGATCTTCATCAGCTCGGTCTTCTTCTTGTTTATCTTGAGCCTGTTCCTGCTGATGTTGTCTCAAGGCGGGTGTGGTCTTGTCCTGCATCTGTGTGTGACTGTGGGAGAGGAGTGCCAGGTCGTCAGCAAAGTCAAGGTCATCTAGCTGCGTCCAGAGTGTCCATTGTATCCCATTGTTCCTGCCTGTTGTTGTGGTCTTCATGATCCAGTCGATGACCAGGAGGAAGAGGAAAGGTGACAACAGACATCCCTGTCACTCCTCCTGTCTTCACCTCAAAACCGTCTGACAACTGGCCTGCATGAGCCACTCTGCAGTTCATGTCCTGATAGGTGCACCGGATGAGAGAGATGATCTTCTCTGGTATTCCATAGTGTCTCAGTAGCTTCCATAGTGTCTCTCTATCTACACTGTCGAAGGCCTTTTCATAGTCGATGAAGTTGATGTAAAGGGGTGAGTTCCACTCCAAGGACTGTTCAATGATGATCTGAGGCTGGCGATCTGGTCGGCACAGGATCTTTTTCGCCGGAAGCCCGCCTGCTGGTCTCGGAGCTTTGGGTCAACTGCTTCCTTCATCCTCTCCTATGACACTCTGTTTAGAACCTTGCCTGGCACTGACAGGAGCATGATCCCTCTATAGTTACTACAGTTGGTAAAGGTCTCCTTTCTTTGGCAGTTTGATGACAATGCCTTCCCTCCACTCTGCTGGGATGTTCTCTTTTTCCCATATCTTGACGAAAAGGCTGTACAGTAAGTTGACAGCTATACCAACATCCATTTTAATGGCTTCTGCTGGGGATCTCATCAGGTCCTGCTGCCTTCCCATTCCTCAGTGTCAGGATGGCCTTTCTGATCTCTGCTTTCGATGGTTTCTCACAGTTGATCGGCAGTTCTGTTTCTGCTGGTGGGATGTCGGGTGGTGCTTCGGGGGCGGGACGGTGTTTAGTAATTCTGTGAAGTGCTCTGCCCATCGCTTCAATTGATCTTCTGTTGTTGTGAGGGGTTTTTCTGTTTTTGTGTCTTTGACTGGCTTGCCAGTCTGTTGGAACTTGCCCGCCAGCTTCTTTGTGGTGGTGTACAGCTCTCTCATGTTGCCCTGTCCTGCAGCATCCTCTGCTTGTCTGGCAAGTCTGTCGATGAAGTCCTTCTTATCTTTCTTCACACTTTTCTTCACTTCTTTGTCCGCCTGGGTGTAGTCTTCTTGGGCTTGTGCTTTTGTGATCTTGTGTGGCTCATGTTCAGTGTGGGTTTTTTCTCCTCTTTCCTTTTGTTCAGTTTCTCTGATAGTATCATCAGAGATCCACTCCTTGTGTTCGGTTTTCTTCTTTCCAAGTACCTCCTCACAGGTCTCATGCCAAAGTTTCTTGGTATGTTGCCACTGGTTCTCGATGTCTGTGCTCTCCTCTTCAAGCAATTCTTCAAGTAGTTGGAACCTGTTGGTAAGACTGATCTGAAATTTCTCCTTTATTTCTTTACTGCTAAACAGCTCCACATTATATCTTGTCCTTGCTGCATTTGTTGAAGTGTACTTCTTGAGTCGGAGTCTCACTGTTGTCACAAGCAGGTGGTGGTCTGATGGCATGTCGTCACACCCTCATCACCCTCACATCCTGCCATGATCGCCTGAATTTCCTGCTGATGCAGATGTGGTCGATCTGGTTCTCCGTGACGTGGTCCGGGGATCTCCAGGTGGCCTTGTGGATGCGCTTGTGAGGAAGATGCTGCCTCCTATCACCAGCTGTTCAATGCGCACAGGTCTGCAAAGTGTTCTCCATTCTCACTCATCTGTCCAAGTCCATGTGTCCCCATGATGTCTTCATATCCTGTGTTGTCTGATCCTATCTTGGCGTTAAAGTCACCCATGACTATTGTGATGTCGTTTGCTCCTCTTGTCCAGCACAGCTTGTACTTGCTGGTAGAAAAATCATCTTTCTTTTCCTCCTCTGCATCATTTGTGGGAGCGTAGCATTGGATGATGTTCAGCTTGATGTTCTTCTTCTTTGTGCTAAACTTGGCTGTGATGATGCGGGAGTTGATAGGTTCCCAGCCGATGAGTGCCCACTGCGCCTCTGGTGTCAGCATCAGGGCCACGCCTTCTGTATGGGGGGGCTCCATCCTCTGTGTGTCCCGAGTACAGCAGCAGCTCTCCTGATGAAAGTCTCAGCTGTCCTGTCTGTAGCCACCTTGTCTCACTCAGTCCTAGGATTCCTATCTTGTAGGTCTTCATCTCTCTTGCTATCTGGATGGTTCTCCTGCTTCGTACATTGTCCTGATGTTCCAGGTGGCTATCCTTGTGTTTTCCTGGGGGGGGGGGGGAGCTAGTCTTGCAGCTCCCTTTCGGCTTTCACTGCCTGCGTCATGATTCTCCGGGATGGAGACCCTTCTTCTCCCAGATGAATGTCTTGGTCTGATGTTGTTGATGCTTCTGTAACTTGCTTTTTTTTTCTAGAAAGGGGTGTTAGCCCTACGCAAACTCGTTTTAATCTCCGGGAGAGTTTGGTCTACATTAGTCTGACCTCTACCCTTCGACCTGTCCAGTTTGGGTGCCCCTACCAGGAGCGTACACTCCTGCTGGCATAGCTCTCTGGGTCATACAGGTACACAAGTCCCCACCACCATGGCAAGGAGTAGACCATATGGAAGGTGTGTTTCTTTGCTTCAGTTTAATTATGTTTATATAAAAAAAATTCCAGGCAGAGGAAATATATATGTCACAATGCAGATCATGATAGAAAATTATGTGGTATCAGGTTGACTTGACTTGACTGACTCATTACATTTTGTACTTTAACATAACCATGTCTGATCATGTGCTCTTTCCCTTTGACTGACTTCATGAGTTGGTCATAGAAAGTTGACTGAATTTTTGGTGTTCTGTGGTGCCTTCCAGTTGTGGTGTTGTTGACACTGGGACTCCTTATGGGTTATCCTGTCTTCGTCATTGTCATTGGTAAGCAGTCATCGGTGACTCTGTATCACCATAGTCTAAACAATTTTCTCAGGATGTTTTTTGCTGTTAGAAAGGTAGTTATAGACTCAGAATAAAAAACTTACTCGGAGAATATTTCGACAGGGTCGCCCTGTGTTCTTCAGCTCACTGTTGCTGTTGTGGCAGCGAGGCCTGGTGGGACGACTGTTGTGTGGGGTGAACAGTTGTCAGGATCTGATTGTAGATGGGGGGAAGCTCAAAGCCTCGATCTCTGTTCAGGCTGGGGCATCTGGTCTTAATTTTGATGGCTTCTTTAACTTTTCTTTTATGAGGAAGGGCTCTGTAGATATGATCATGGTTTCTTGGGGGCTGAACAGAGATCGAGGCTTTGAACTTCCCCCCATCTGCAATCAGATCCTGACAACCGTTCACCCCACACAACAGTCATCCCACCAGGCCTCGCTGCCACAACAGCAACAGTGAGCTGAGGAAGACAGGGCGACCCTGTCAAAATATTCTCCAAGGAAGTTTTTGATTCTGAGTCTATAACTACCTTTCTAATGTCGAATCCAGAATCCAGAAACCTATATTCTTAGTTTTTTGCTTTTTTTTTTTCTTTTTTTTTTTCCATAAAGATTTGTGTATGTTCATTGCTTGTGGCACAAGATAGGGCATCTCATAGTGTAATTCATGTGGTTTTATGTGACTGCAGTTCTTTCTTTCTGCTTGAGTATGAAAATTTCAATAAATACTGGATCTTATAGTTATTATTATTTAAATTTTTGTGTGAATATAGTTCTACCATTATGCAGGGACCAAGGGACAGCAGCCAGTCAAGAAGACACAGAGACGACGTGGAGTTTTTCTCCTTTTATTGCCCTTCCATGATAAAGAGCTCAACCCAGGCACACTGCCCTGGGAACTCTTCTCTCTCTCTCTCTTAGCACTCAGCGCACTGAGCACTCTCACGCGCCGATCGCTCACTCGCGGACCACACTCTGGGACGACACTCTCCTCCGGGGAACACTGATGGGGAACACTGACTCTCACTCACGCCGCTGCGCGCCTCACTTATATACAGCTTGACTGGACCGCAAGTTTATTCTACTTTTTGCAGATGATGTGGTTTTAATTTTAATGACACCTGTAGGTTTACAAAATCAGTTGAACTGTTTAAAATCAGGCTGCGACAATATGGCACTAATGTAAATAAAGACAAAACAAAACTAATGGTATTTAGAAAAAGTGGTTTTCTGGCAAAACATGAGGAGTGGTTTCATGATGGAGCGCAACTAGAAGTTGTAAACACTTACTGTTATCTGGGTTACAATTTTTCTACAAAACTGATCAAAAAAAAAAGGTACAGACCATTTAGCAACCAAGGGAAAAAAGCAGTTCTCTTTCTGAATAGAGCTTTCAACAAATACAAGGAAATGACTGTGAAAACATATTTTACAATATTTAATGCAAAAATAAAATCAATATTATTGTATTCATCTGAAATATGGGAATATCAGCGACTCGATAGCATAGAAAAGATCAACCTAATGGCACGTAAAAGATTTTAGGGGTCCCTAGTCAAACACCAAACAAGATGGTATAAGGAGACTTGGGTAGATATCCGAATATTTCTTACTTTCTATGTTAACAGTGTTAGATACTGGATACAAGTGTAGAATTCCCAAACAAGCTTACAGAATGCTTCTTTCTTTAAGAGACTGTTAGGTGAGTAAAATAAGACACATTTTATGTGAAACAGGATTCTCTTATGTATGCCTGTGCCAGTCGGTTGGTAACGCCGGTGCATTTGTAAAAATATTTAAACAAGAGACTCATTGATATGTACATTCAAGAATGGTCAGGTACTATTCAAGATAGGGACAGGTATAAATCATACAGGTCTTTAAAAACTATTTTTGAAAAAGAGCAGTACATTTCATTTATCGACACGTATTGTTTTAGAGTAGCTAAAATCAGTTTTGGGACGCTTCCTCAAAATAATAATTTGTGTAGATTTAGCAACTGTCCATCTGACCAAAACTGTGTGGTATGTGTTTCAAAAATTGTGGTTGAAAATCACTTCATATATGAATGCCCTTTATACACTGAACTCAGGAAAAAAATTCTTATCACAAATCTCAGCAATGCCTTTGCAATCTTTACTCCAAGCAGAGAGAAAGACAGATTGTCAATATCTAACCAAGTATATTTTCCATGCTGTTAATATGCGAAAACATTTTCTCAAAGTTGACCATGTAAATGATAATAAATGAGTTTTGTGTATATTTTGTTACTGATGCAGCCAGTAATTATTGCTTGATTTTTTGTTTTTGATCATACCTGTTCCCCACGCCCTCCATTTTCCTTTTGCACTCCCCACCACCCCTCTTTTTGTGTTTGTATTATAGCTGTGGCAGATGTACAATAAACAGTCAGACTCGGGCAAGGCATCTGAATAATGCTCCAGGCTGGAGCAGCATTGCCTTTTCAGATGTATGATTCTGTGGCTTGAGCTGGTCATTTCTGGTCAGGGAAAAACTTGCCATATAATTATCTGAGGCGGGTTTGTTTGGGTTTTTTTTTTTTGGTCATACTTATCTGCCTTTCCAGATGAAAAGAAAGTACAGGAGTTTGGACAACTTATACAGCAAAATGATCATGACTATCTGTTCTAGACCAGTCATTTCCTGATGTTTTGTCCCACCCGTATCATTCACAAGTGTCATACTATAGCTGCTCATGCCCACAGTGCAAGGGTCGGTTGTCAGCCGGGACAGGGTTGACCTGTTGGTTGATGTGTGTGTCCTGCACAGGGCTTGTCCTGCACACAAATGTTAGAATCATCCTTCACCATGTGACTGCTATCTGCAAGGTTTCATTGAAGTTGATGACATCTTCCTGACATCAGCTCAGCACGTAGGGAGAGCAGGAGAACAGGAAACAGTGAAAGAATGACAGTAGCTTTCACAGTTGTCCTGTGTATGTCCACGGTATGCGTCTTGCTGATGTGCCAACAGTGTGCCACACAACAGTGAAAACAAGCTGAGCATGACAGACAGGTTTTTCTAGCAGCTTAGTTAAGGATATGACAGCAACTGCCCATGTAAAAAAAAAAAAAGCAAGAGCAGTCAGTTTTAAGTCAAGAAACACTTGACTACCAGTAAGTTTTTCCCATCTTTGAGTGAACCTTGTGGAGATAGTGAACACAAAGTCTCTGGGCAAACCAGTAGGGATATTGACCTCCAGCAAGCAGCCTGTAAAGAAAAATGTGAGGTGTCTGAGGATTTATGCACTGAAATTGTCCAACTAGTTAGGATTGATGAGTGTGACTGTGAGATGCCTCCTGTCTGGCTGTCATATTCAGATCATGAGACCAACAGCAAAGTTGGTCATTTTGAAGTGGTGAGGGGGAACAGCAGCAAATAGAGTTTACATGGCGAAACTACGGTCAGTTGGCATGGTGTGTGTTGTGTGTGTGGGGGGGGGGAGACGATGGCAGACAGGAATGAGGGAAGGGGAGATGGGAGGATTTGCAATGCAGGAAGCTAATCAGGACTTTCTCTTTTCCATAGGGACAGGGATCTGTTCCACCTTATCTGTAGGCAGAGAAAATAGATTGTCCTTTCGTTTCTGTAGATTTGAGGAAAGACAGATCGCTATCTGCATCAGACCTTGTTGTGACTCGAAAGGATATTGGTGCCTGTAGTTTGCTTGTGTGTGTGTGTGTGTGTGTGTGTGTGTGTGTGTGTGCTGGAGGTAGTCTGGATGTGAGTGTGTGAATTGTCTTTTGCTGTTGTTGTTTGTGATTTTCTCTAAACAGTACAGAGTATTTTGTATTTAGGGAGCTTTTTTTTTTGTTAAACATTTGATTTTTAAGTAACATCAACCTGCTTGATGCTCTGAAACTGACTAAGTCATTACTTGGGCTTTAAGCACTCAGTGGATGGCTCTGTGAATGTCATGCAGGGCTCATTTACAAGGATGACTGCCCAGCAGAGTGCTACATCTACATCTTCCTGACTGTGTCCAGCGTTTTTTTGTTTTGCTGCCAAAACTTCACCATCTTTGTGCCCCAGTACCGCCAGAAGGAGGAGAATATGAGGAAGGTCAACCCCATCGAGTCCATCATGGACTGCTTGATGTTTGCCTGGTGCATGGCTGGTGGGTGGCAGAGGAGGGTATTGTGTGTCCTTTCCCTTTTGGGAGTCCCTTTTGTGGAACATTTTCACTGAAGAGGGCTTTTTGTTTTCCTTTTTTTTCAGGGAGTTTGCATTTGATCTTTTCATTGATGAGTGAATTCCGTTTCCTTTTCTTCAGGGAGTTAGTGTTTGATCTTTTAATAGATAAGTACATTCCTTTTCCTTTTCTTTTCTTCAGGGAGTTACTGTTTGATCCTTTATCCTTTCCTGTAAGCTGTGGGTCCCCATGGACCCACAGGGGTAATTTTTAATTCATAAAAAAAGTTTTTTAAAAACTGTCTTCACTAAATTTTATGACTTTGTCAGTATAGCATAGCCCCACTTCTGTACCAAAATTTCTTTGTTTTTGTCAAAAAACAAAAGAGTAAACAAACAACAAACGTCCCAGTATGTCGTGGGTCTGAGCAGACCCATACTTTCAAAGAAAACACCTTGAGTGCCGTACGTCATGGGTTCAAGCGGACCCATACTTTAAAACAGAACAAAACTTGAGCGCCACATGTCGTGGGTCCGGACCAACCGGACCCATGCCTTCTAAAGACACAGAATATGAACCTCCCGTTCACAATCCATTTCCGCAAAGCTCTAGCCTCAACAGAATGGCTGGCATCACTGACATAAACACGCGACTGCTGCGCATGCGCGTGTGGCCAAATTTTGCTACAGTGGGTGGGAATCGCTCTCTCCACGTGTCTCTGAGACTGCAAGTTTGACGTCAAATTCATCAGATCTGCTTTCTAAATAATAACAATGAATATTTATGTAACAGACTGCCCAGAAGACTGCTCTAAGTGCTTTACAAAAATGACAATACATGTATACATGACAACTAAAGATTTTGAAAGCAGAGGTGCAGTGACCAATTCATCAGAGTACTGTGTTTTGGATTGTAGGCCCACACTCTACTTGTAACGGTACTGTATGAGATACCAACATCTCTCTTTTTTTTACCAGCAGCAGGCCACATCTGGTAATATAAACATCCTCCTGGTGCTCCAGCTTCTGTAGGCCAGTGTGAGTGATGTGTGTGTTGTGTGTGTGTGTGTGTGTGTGTGTGTGTGTGTGCGCGCGTGCGTTTGCGCAAGTGTGTCGGTGTGCATGCAGATGCAAACTTGCCTAATTTCACCATATATTATCTGCTACATACATGGAAATAAGTTATCAGCATTATCCACCTAAAAATCGAATTTCCTTTCAGTTCAGTTCAACCGAATGGCTGAAAGAATGAACATCTTCGAGGCTCTGAACATCGCAAATGGCGAAGATATTGGAGAAAGTACGAGAGATATCATTTGACGACTGTGTTGATCATTTTCTTTTGTCTACACTACATTGACATCCCTCAAAATTTTCATATTTGTAATAGTATGGACGAAAGTGCCTCACGGACACACTTCTAACGAAATGGGAACATCCCAGATTTTAACAGGTTCCTGTGTTTAGTTTTTCAATCTCTCTCTCTTTCTCTCTCTCTCTCTGTGTCTATCTGTCTTTGTCTCTCTCTCTAACTCTCTCTCTCTCTCTCTTGCTTAGAAGAAACTGCTAAAAACAATGTTTTTCTCAATGAATGCACGCACCAAATGTTTCTGTGGATCGTACCACTGCTGTTCCATGGATGTGTGTGTTTTACATAAAAACAAAGGTGACTGTGGTGTGTGTGTGTGTGTGTGCATCTAACATACCTGTGGATGTGCAGTGACATGTGTTTGTGTGGATATGTGTGTGTGTGAGAGAGAGAGAGAGAGAGAGAGAGAGAGAATGTGAAAGTGTGTGTGAGTGATTTCTCAGCCTACTGAACAAATTCAGTCTCAGCCTACTGAACAAATTTAATTAAGTCTCTTTACTAAACCAATGTGTGTTGTGTGTGTGTTGACAGAAATGTGTGTGTGTGTGTGTGTGTGTGTGTGTTTTCCCCCGTTACAGAGTGAGTTGACTTTACATTCTGTGTGTGAGACATATTTGCTAGAGTGTTCCGTGTAAATTCTTCACTGGAGGCTCTCGTTATTGAAAATTAGGCTGAAACTATTTTTAGTATGCTAAAGCGCAGCATCAAGTCGGATACATGTAGGCCTACAGTCACTCCTAAACACGCGCGTTCCCTCTCTTCCGTGCCCATATTTTGTTAAGTCCATCACAAGCACACTTTTCCATATATCCGTACATACTTGCACACAAGATCTGCACTATCATACACAGACTGAACATACCCGAACACGCACACCGCATGCACGCAACACACATACAACTTGAAAACCACACACAAACACACACACACACACACACACACACCAGCACATTTTCATTTTGTGTGTCACAGCTGGTTTGATTACCACAGCGTGTGAGTGGAGTGATGTTCAAAAAGCCAGATGTGTGAATGTGTGCTGGCGTGCGTGTACACATGGTCACCTTGATCGATGGTTTCTCACATTACCAAGCATTTTGAAACAAACAAGTTCCATCGCTTGCATGAAAACTCTGTTGCTGCTTATAAAAGAATACTATTCCAATATGTCTACAACATATGACTTTCTTAAATTCCGTACACAACACAAACCTACGGCAAGGCTTTGTACCTTCATGAAAAAAGCATGGGTCCATGCAGACCCATGACGTATGGCAAGACTCTGTTCCTTCATAAAAAAGCATGGGTTCATGCGGACCCATGGCTTACGGCAAGGGTTTGTTCCTTCATAAAAAAAGCATGGGTCCATGCAGACCCACGATGTATGGCCGCGCAAAATTTTAGGGCAACGTACGAGAAAGGTTAATAGATGAGTACATTTCTTTTCCTTTTCCTTTTCTTCAGGGAGCTAGTGTTTGATCTTTTCATTGATGAGTGCATTCCATTTCCTTTCCTTTAAGGAGGCAGTGTTTTTGACCTTTTTCACGGATGGGGGGGGGGGTTATGTTTACTTTTCTTTAAGGAGTCAC
>JADBJO010029611.1:0-10000 GCA_016801955.1 Conus betulinus
TGGGATTCACCTGCTAGGCCGGGGCTGAGAAGACAACACATTGAGGCACATAAAGACCAACAATCCCACTTTCCTCAAAACCTTCAACCACAACAGGAACCACAGACACCGACCTGTCCTCCACCATCAACTCCCACCCCTCACCCCACCCACTCCCACTTTGAAATGACCCCTTCAATTTGAAGCCCGCCGCCCCGGTTTTTTTTTTTTAATTTGGGGGGTGGGGGATGGGGTGGAGGGAATGGGAACTGCTCTACATCCCTCATCTCTAGCTGAGTCCCCCCCCCCCCCCCCCCCCCCCCCCCACCCACCACACACAACACCCACACACCACCCCCTGGGTAGCATGGGCAGGCTGTTGATGGAATTGTTTGAAAAGCTGTGAGAAACATTGAGCTCTGAGCGCTCCATCAGATCCCGCATCAGTCCTCCAGCAGCCCGGACAGTCGCTAGGGGGAGACACCATGGACCCCTGCTCACAGCTGCTGACCTGGCCAAAGGCCCCCTGATACACCGCGATCGCAGCAGGCCGCAAATTGGACTTGAAAAGACCGTTCGCGCTTCCTCTCTTCCACTCATCTCCATCTGCTTTCCGCCCCATCACTTCTCTTCTCTCTCTCTCTCTCTCCTCTCTCTCTCTCTCTCTCTCCTCATCTCTCTCTCTCTCTCTCTCTCTCTCTCTCTCTCTCTCTCTCCGTCTCTCTCTCTCTCTGTGACGTGAGAGGAAGAACCTCTCTTGGTGGTAAGGGCGACAAGCTGGGTGTGACGGGATGACAGGAGGGTGGGGTGGGTGGTAGTGGGGGTCGGTTGGGGCGAGGGGGGGGGGGGGAGGGAGGAGAGGCATGAGTCTTGCTCTACCATACGTGTCGACAGGTTGAGGAAGTGGAGAAGTGGAAGCGCCTGCTTGAAACGGAGTGACAAGCTTGTTGTGGTGAGATCCGAGTGGACTTGTCAATTTGTCAATGTATGGCTTGTGACATGGGGGAACGGTACAGCACGCGCTTATTCGCCGGCGGCTTGTGTTTCCTCTCTCTCTCTCTCTCTCTCTCTCTCTCTCTCTCCTCTCTCTCTCTCTCTCTCTCCTCTCTCTCTCTCTCTCTCTCTCCACAGTACCAAGACCCGTTTCAGTTCGCATACCAACAGATGATGCCACACTCACACTTCTCCATCATGCTTTTTCACACCTCGAAAAACCTGCCTCCTTTGTACGCATTCTCTTTATTGATTTCTCATCAGCATTCAACACCATACAACCACATCTGATGGCAAAGAAACTCACTAACATAAATGTGTGTAACAAGCTCATTCTTTGGATAATTGATTTTCTTACACAGAGGACCACAGTCTGTTCGATATTCAGATTCAGATTCAGAAAACTTTATTATCTCTCGTTACAAGAGAAATTACATTTTGTAACCGCTGCCACTCTGATTCTGTTTACTTCAAGGAGGTTCAAAGATTTGTTGACTGGTGCGATCATAACTATCTTGATCTGAATGTAACAAAAAACGAAAGAAATGTTGATTGATTTTAGAAAGAATCCAAAAGCTGTACCACCACTTTTTATCAAAGGTGCTGAAGTAGAACGTGTTGAATCATACAAATATTTAGGAACTTTTTATAGATAATAAGCTGAATTTTAAATCCCATGTTGAGTATGTCCACAAAAAATGTCAAACCAGATTATATTGTCTTCGCAAGCTGCGATCATTTCATGTGAATACTGACATTCTCGGACATTTTATTCATGCTTCTTGGAATCTGTTTTAACTTTCTCATTTATGTGTTGGTATGGTGGGTTGACTGTGAAGAGTAGAAATGTGCTTGAGAAAGTGGTGAACGTGGGAGGAAAAATCGTTGGTGAGAGACAAAAAAGTCTGAGTGAGCTGTACAGGTGCCGTGTTTGTTTGTAAAGCGAAGAAGATTGCGTGTGACCAGACCCACGTTCTTGCAAATCAGTATGACCTTCTTCAGTCAGGACGAAGATATCGATCGGTTAAATGCAGAAGTGTCAGATTTAAACAAAGTTTTTATTCCCCTGTCCATTGATTTTATGAACCGAGGAGATGTTTAATTGAAATCCAAATTCCTTTATATGAATGTATGTCATATGTGAGAAAATGGGTAATGTGACTAAATTATTTCTCTCTCTCTCTCTCTCTCTTTCTCTTTGTCACACATACACACGCACGCATACACGCACGCACGCACACACTCACATACGCACGCAGGCGCGCGCGCACACACACACACACACACACACACACACACACACACACACACACACACACACCAGCCACATCATTCTCGCAAACGACACCACCTGGGCAACAACGATTAGCTCTCTGAGTCAGGGGGTGATCAACGAATTACGTTGATATTTGCTCTCGTTTTTATGTGTATACATCCTCCAGTCCTTATCCCACCCCCACCCCCCACCTCACAGCTCCGATCAGCCAACACCCCACCCCCCCCTCCCCCTTTTTGCCCGTCCCCTATTCCCTGTACCCCCCCCCCCCCCCCTTCCCCGCTTCCCTTCACTTCTACCTAGCGAAAAACGACAAAAAGACACATGGGAAACGCACAAGACTGGCCAAGAGCATCGTTAAGAATTGGAACACATGTAATGTTGACCAACACAAACACAGCATCGTTAAGACTTGGAACACATGTAATGTTGACCAACACAAAAACACAGCATCGTTAAGACTTGGAACACATGTAATGTTGACTAACACTAACACCGAGACATAGAAAAAAAAGGTATATTGACCAGGGGAAACAGACCTAGAAACCACAGGACATTGACCAGGGAAAACAGACCTAGAGAATCACACAGGACATTGACCAGGGGAAACAGACCTAGAAACCACAGGACATTGACCAGGGAAAACAGACCTAGAAATCACAGGACATTGACCAGGGGAAACAGACCTAGAAACCACAGGACATTGACCAGGGAAAACAGACCTAGAAATCACAGGACATTGACCAGGGGAAACAGACCTAGAAACCACAGGACATTGACCAGGGAAAACAGACCTAGAAATCACAGGACATTGACCAGGGGAAACAGACCTAGAAACCACAGGACATTGAACCAGGGGAAACAGACCTAGAAATCACAGGACATTGACCAGGGGAAACAGACCTAGAAATCACAGGACATTGACCAGGGAAAACAGACCTAGAAATCACAGGACATTGACCAGGGGAAACAGACCTAGAAACCACAGGACATTGACCAGGGGAAACAGACCTAGAAACCACAGGACACTGACCAAGGGAAACAGACCCAGAAAACACGGGGCATTGACCAGGTAAAACACAGACCAGGTAATAACAGGACACTGACCACGGGAAACACAGATCTCGAAAAGACAGGACATTGACCATGGGAAACAGGCCTAAAGAAGAAAAAAAACCCCACACACACACACACACCCCGAAAAATACAGGACACTGAGCGAGTGAAAACAAACCTGGAGAATATGACCCACAAGATTCAGGACACATATGGGAAAGCGATCCTAACAAACCAATGAGAAGGAAACCACGACAATGGCATGACCTCTCCAACAGACAACAGTAGAAAGAAACTCATGTAGAGCGTGGCAGCAGAGAGTCCTCAGAAGAGAAGCCCCCTTCAAGCAAGTGTTTCGGTGTTTCGGCCCTTATCTCCTGACACTCTGGGGAGGGGGGGGGGGGGGGGGGGGGCACACCCGGTTCATGACTCCGGATGTCTCTCTGCTGCCCCATTTTTTTTTTTCCCCATCTTGGGACGAGCCATGGCTGGGATTCGAACCCATGACCCTCTGGACATGCTCATTTTCCACTTAATGACTCGCGCACTAACCACTGAGCCACTGGGACACCTGATATTGTAGGAAAGTTAAGCCTTATGAAGTTCCTCCTTGACCAGATCCAGCTTGAACACCTCTCTGCCGCTTCTGCCATTGCTTTCAGGGCTCTGGTTTTTTCCCTCCCTGCAACTGAGAGCTGTTTCATGAGGCTGTATACAGACGTTCCTTCAAACCCCCTAGCCCCAATTTCTGCAGTGAGGACTTTGACCTGATAGCCTTCTCTCCTCAGGCTGCTTGCCAGATCAGCATACTTTTCAGTCTTGTAGATTTGAGCTGCCTTCATTCTGTTCTGATATGGCACCGTGAGCTCGATCATGATCAGCTGCTTGGTTGACTGAGAGCAACTGACCATCCAGTGCAGACGTCACAAACTACAGAGGAGGTCAGAAAACTGCCTGGAATGAGGCCAATTATTCACTGGCTGCCTTCTTTTCCCGCAGTGATTGTGATTGAAGGGGGGGGGGGGGGGGGACGTTGGACGGAGGTGATACACATGAGTAAATTTCGTGGGAATAGATTCAGTAGACCACCACTTTGGGAAACGTAGACTTTACTTCCGTCACAATATACCTCCCCCCTCCTCTTCTCTCCCCCTATCATTTCCCTCCCCCACCCACCAAACCCCCCTACCCGCACCTTTTTCAGCAAATGAACTGCGTCCCTGCTACTCCAGCCTGACAGGTGCCAGATGGGATCTGACCCGCTTTTGCTTTCTCTCCTGTCTTCAATCTATGCCACATGAAAATCCACTGTGGTCGGCTGAAAATGTTCAAGGGAAAGAAAAAAGAAGAAGAAAAAGAAAAAGACGAGAGAGTACTCCAGAAAAAAGGGAACGTCACAAGAATCGCTCTCTAGCGTGGCAGGGAAGGAAAAGGTGCCACTTGGGAGGGTCACAATTTGAAAAGAAAACAAAGCCACACCAAAATGAGCTGGGGCTTTTCGCGTTGTCCTCTTTCCTGTTTCCCCTTTCTGTCACAAGGTCACCACAGTCCGTTCGTTAGAAATGGCCCTGTCTATGACGTGGCCAATAATAGTGGTTAATTCTCCCCCAACCCCCCACCTCCCTTCCACCCATCCACCACCACTACCAACCACGCCCTTTCCCCCCTCCCCTTTCAGCACTCCCTCCATCTCCTTAACTCTTGCCCCCTCTCTCCTTCATAATTCTCCTCCTGTCTCCCTCCATCTCTAATTTACCACCACCCCTTTCCCCCCCCCCCCCCCCCCCCCCCCCCCCCCCCCCCCGTACCTTTCCCACGATGGCTTTCTTGCCATTCATCCTTTCTGAAAACAGCCGGATTTACGTTTCATCGTGTGTCATGTATTGAACATAGAGGCAAATTAAAAAAAAAAAAAACAAAAAAAAAGCAAAAAAGAAAGAAAAGAAATTGTACCCTTATCTTCGCGTTCACTTTGAATCATTTACGTGACATACTTTAGGGGCATTAGAATAGCAAGTAATTCTGCAGCAAAAATTGACAAGTGTATGCCGAGATAATTTCTCTACTTTTAATTTTAGTATTATAAAAGCTGCTCCTGTTCTAGGGTCATCTAACACTGAGCCATCTGTAAAAATTTAAAGATGGTCCTTACATTGGTTTTCCGAATGAGAATTTACATATTTTTTAAAAAGATATGGTGGATCTTTTTTGTTCAGTTCAGTATAGTTTGTGTCATAATTTGCTTTGGTTTGTTGGGAATGGGTGGAAAGGACGAGTTGTCAGCTATTTTACTTTGGTTAATTTTGTTTTTGCAGAAGAGTAGATGAGTATGACTGAATAGATTTAGCTGATTTTATGTCTTTTGCTCTTTTAACAAAATCTGTCTCTGAATTTAGAGATACTTCATTTGTACAGAAACTTTTTTTGTGAAAGGTTCTTTAAAACAAATTTAGAGGAGGACACTTTTCAAAACTCGTTCAAAGGTAAGATCCCAATTTGATTATTTATAAGTCCCAATGTTACATGATGTGTGGGAACTCCAAGAGCAAGTTGCTTTGCAGTCTACACTTTCTAACTTATTAAGTAGATGCTGTGGAGCGCTGAAGAAGAATTCTTGAGCATAAATCAATCTAGACTGCACAAAAGCAGAAGATAGGAGTGTTAAACTCTCTTTATCTCGTCCCCGTTTTTGTTTGCTTATGATCTTTACAAAGTATGAGAGTTTTGATGTTAGAGTTACTGCTAGGAATTTAACAGATTTGACGTATTGTAAGACCGACCCATTCAGAGTTAATGCGGGAGTTTCTCTGATATCCAGAGTTATAAATCATTAGATTTTTTTCTGCCCAGAGCTTCAATCCATTTTTATGTAAGAAAATACTGATTTTATTTAATTTATGTTGATATTTGATCTTTAGGTAATTTAAGGATCTCAATGGGGTTTTTTCTTTTCATAGTGAAAATTTCACAGATATATGTCATCAGCAAACTGTACTAAATTTGGATAAACCTTTCGTTGTATCTGCAATTAGGATATTAAATAAGATTGGAGATAAAACTGATCCTTGTGGAAGACCCATTTCCAGCGTTCTAGTGTTGGAATATGTATGCTCTATTCTTGTTTGAATAATTCTACTTTGAAGGAAAACTTTGATGCAACAATTATACACGATTCCATTTATTCTAATAGTTTTCAGTGCATACAAGTTTATGCCATACTTGTTCGTACGCTTTCCTTATGTCAAAGAACGTTGCCAGGATGTTTTTTTTTTTTCGTCTTGCGAATTGTTGTTTAACATGTGAGTTTCACTAGATGTTTCAAAACAAATTTCTGTCATCAGTCGTACCCCCCCCCCCCCCCCCCCTCCCCTCAATTTCCCAGTCCACCTTCCGAGTGTCTGAGTAGGTTTTTACGTGCACGCGTGAGTGCCTGGTGGTTGTGTTGCTTGTACGTTCATGTGAGTGCGTGCGTGCGGGTGTCTGAGAGCGTGGGTGTGTGATCATGCGTGAGCACACGTGTACGCGCGCGCTCCTGCGCGGGTGTGGTGTGTGTGTGTGTGTGTGTGTGTGTGTGTGTGTGTGTGTGTAAAAGAGAATTATTACAGGCATGCACGCGTGCACACAGATACACACACACGTCTTTTCTTATTCTGTTCTTTCAGTATTTTTACGGCGCGGTGCGCGCGCGCTCATATGTGTGTGTGTGTGTGTGTGTGTGTGTGTGTGTGTGTGTGTGTGTGTGTGTGTGTGTGTGTGTGTGTTTGAATTTCAAACCTATAGTTAGTCTCTCAAACCACACACACACATACATGCAAACATCTGTTCCCATAATTATACTAACAAGCTAAGATGACTTTGCGGTCATTGTTGTTCTTCTTGTGTCAACTTTGGTTTGTTGATGTTTCTAGTTCTCTTCTTTTTTGTTCTTCTCTTCACCATCGTCATCTACTTTTCCTTCTTGTCTTCTTGTTCTTTCTCTTCACCATCGTCATCTACTTTTCCTTCTGTCTTTCTCTTCACCATCGTCATCTACTTTTCTTCTTGTTCTTCTCTTCACCATCATCATCTCCTTTTTCTTCTTGTTCTCCACCATGATCTTTTATCATCGTCTGTGTCTATTTCTTCTTCTTTCCTTCTTTTGTTTTGTTTTCTTTTCTTTTTTTCTTCTTCTTCGTTCCTCTCTTTTTGTCTTTCTTTCTTTTTTCTGCTTCTTTTCGTTGTCGCGTCATTGTTGTTGCTTTGTTCTCGTCGTTGTTTAGTCAGTTTCCAAGGTGTGAACAAAACGAAACAAAATTTAAAAAAAAAAAAAAAAAAAACTGCTGCTACAAGAAACTGCGAGAGAGAGAGAGAGAGAGAGAGAGAGAGAGGAGAGAGAGAGAGAGAGGTGAGAGAGGAGAGAGAGAGACGTATGGTCCTCTCGTCAAACAGCCGGACGGCTCACAGAGAGACCGACCTCAAGGGGGGTCCAATTAGCCGACCTAAAACGTCACCCATGGTAGCCAGAGTAAGAAGGGATGGGGAAGGTGGGGAGGGGAGGGGGAGGGGGGGTACGGACGAGAGAGGAGGCAGGGAGGGGTGGGAGGGGAGAGAGCAGGTAGCTGGGAGGGGTGTTTCTCCAAGGCCTCCAGTCGGAGGGTGCCCGAGTGCACTTCTCAGGGGCCGCCGAGGACGACTCCGAGTTGAAGGCGTGCAGTTGATTGTTGTGACTGCCTGTCACAAAATTGTCACCCACCCTCATTCCCTCCCTTGAACACAAAAAAAAAAAAAGAAAAAAAAAAAAAAAAAAGGAAGGAAAAAAGAAAGAAAAAGAAGGAGAAGAAGAAGAAACGGGGCGAGGGGGTTGAGGGTGGGAAAGGGGTGAGGGTTTGCAGTAGGGGTGGGGGTCGGAATCGGGGTCGGGATGTCATAAACACAGCCGCTTGACCTGACTACAGCGTGGCTGGCTGTCTTTTGACCTGACTACAGCCATGACTGACTGACCTGACTACAGCGTGACTGTCTGTCTTTTCTGACCTGAAGAGAGCGTGACTGTCTGTCTCTTCTGACCTGAAGAGAGCGTGACTGTCTGTCTTTTCTGACCTGAAGAGAGCGTGGCTGTCTGTCTTTTCTGACCTGAAGAGAGCGTGACTGTCTGTCTTTTGTGATCTGACTACAGCGTGGCTGTCCGTCTCTTGTGACCTGAAGAGAGCGTGGCTGTCTGTCTTTTCTGATCTGAAGACAGCGTGGCTGTCTGTCTGAAGAGAGCGTGGCTTCTGTCTTTTCTGACCTACAGCGTGGCTGTCTGTCTTTTCTGACCTGAGAGAGAGCGTGGCTGTCTGTCTTTTTTGGCTGACCTGAGGAGAGCGTGGCTGTCTGTCTTTTCTGACCTGAAGAGAGCGTGGCTGTCTGTCTTTTCTGACCTGAAGAGAGCGTGGCTGTCTGTCTTTTTTGACCTGACTACAGCGTGGCTGTCTGTCCTTTCTGACCTGAAGAGAGCGTGGCTGTCTGTCCTTTCTGACCTGAAGAGAGCGTGGCTGTCTGTCTTTTCTGGCTGCGTGGTGAAGGACTAAATGGTCATCTGACGTTGCCGGGTGCGATTCACGACGGAATATCCAATATGAAAAAAAGGCGTTTGGGTGCCCCTCTCAACGAATTGTTATCCTGGGGGTATCAATGTAGGGTTCAAGAGCTCCGTCTCCCCCCCCCCCCCCCCCCCCCCCCCCCCGCCAACCCACAACCCCTCCCCATTGTCTTGGGATAATCCACCCAACTCACAACTCCTCCCCTCCCCATTGTCTTAGGATAATCTAGCCACCCACAACCCCTCCCCCATTGTCTGAGGATAATTGCTTCAGTCTGCAACACCACATGTACCTTGACGGAACCGGTGTAATCCCCAAAAGCAACCCATTCAGGAAACACCACCGTTCTCACGCCTTCGAACAATGGCTTCTCTCCATGTGTTTTCTTTGTTTTTTTCAGCGTCAAGGATCATGTCATTAGAAAACGCCTTAATGTTCTATATCAATGCCAAACACACACAAACCTGCACGTTCATTGTTTAAACGAATTTAACCACAAGATTTGGCAGAAAGAAACGGTCTTTCCAAAGGGAGGTTATCTTGTCAGTTTTTTTTTTTTTAACTGAGGCCTCTCATTGAACACTTCGTCAGATAATTTTCTCTCTTTGTACAGTACTTCTTTCTTTTAATACAGTAGTCAACTTCTTTCTTCATAGAGTCTTCACCACCTGCCGTGCCGAGCGCTCTGGCAGAGCGTTTTATAAACACATTGACGCTCTGTCCAGGCATCGACATGTTTGCAGTGAGCGCTTGAAACGTTTTCGTAGCACCCCACACATATTATTAGCCGACTGAAACAAGATGGCGGTGATTGAAAGAAAAAGGAAACACCCGAAGGTGCTGGGGAGGGCCTGCGCTGTGTTGACGATGGGTACAGGCACGCGCAGGACACTCCATTAGATATCAGGGGAATAACTGCTCCAGAACAGAGGTAAATCGGACTACAGGATGCAACTCATAACAGCCTTAAAGTAGCATCCCCATGGGTTGTACCAGCCCGTATTTCATGACTGCAGAGCCCACCGGCGAAAAAACACCACCCTCCAGCTGTCGAGCACACCCCACAGACCCAACCACCCCTGCCCCCACGGACAGATGAAGACAGTGCCACTCCAGGACACAGCCAAGCTTTCGC
>JADBJO010029611.1:15000-18834 GCA_016801955.1 Conus betulinus
TCGGACCTTGCATGTCGCTGAGGAAGGTAGGTAAACAGACTGCTGGGATACAGGACAGGCAGGGTCTACTGCCGTGTGTGGAGGCTGTCGGTGTCTTTGACTACGAACGAAGTCACTGAAGTGTTGATTGACTCGGGGGAAACAAAAAGCCTAGCTTTAGTTTTGTCCTCCTCCCTCCTTCCTTTGTACCTCCCCCTTTTCATCTCTGCCGCTGCCCCCACCCCTGATTTCCAAGACACGGGATTTTGAAAACTGATCTGCAAGGCACTGAACACTGATCTGCAAGGCACTGAACACTGGTTTACAAGGCACTGAACACTGGTTTACAAGGCACTGAACACTGATCTGCAAGGCACTGAACACTGATCTGCAAGGCACTGAACACTGGTTTACAAGGCACTGAACACTGGTTTACAAGGCACTGAAAACTGATTTGCAAGGCACTGAAAACTGATTTGTAAGGCACGGGATACTGAAAACTAATCAGCGATTCTCAGACGAGGAAAGAGTTTCCACGATGATTATCTCAAAACAAGAATAGCATCAAAAAAAAAAAAAAAAAAAAGGAACAACAATAACAATAGTAATAACAATAATAATGATAATGGTGATATAAAAAAAAATAATGATAAAAATGACAAGAAGAAGAAGAAGAAGAAGAAGAAGAAGAAGAATGATAATAATAATAGTAACAATAATAATAATAATGACAACATAATAATAATGATCATGATGATGATAATGACAATAATAATAATAATAATGATAATAATAATAATAATAATCAGGACAACTTCATTAACGCCAGCCCTAAGAAATATTGGCTTCTGGACGCGCGCGCGCACGAACACAAACACACACACACACACACACACACACACACACACACACACACACACACACACACACACACACACACACACGTACGCGCGCGCACACACACACACACACACACACACACACACACACACACACACACACACACACACACACACACATTGCATAACAAATGTAAATGTGTGTGTGTATGTTTTGTGTGTATGTGTGTGTGTGGTGTGAGCGCGCGCGCGCGCGCGCGCGCGTGTAAGAGAGAGAGAGAGAGAGAGAGAGAGAGAGAGAGAGAGAGAGAGAGAGAGAATTGGACAGGCAGACGGACAGACAGACAAACAGAGTGCGTGCGTGAGTACGCGCGCGCGTGTCTGCGTATGTGAGAGCGTGTGTGCGTGCGTGCCTGTGTGTGTATGTATGTATGTGTTGTGTGTGTGCGCGCGCACGCATGTGTGTGTGTGTGTGTGTGTGTGTGTGTGTGTGCGCGCGTGCTTGCGTGCGCGTGTGTGTGTGTGTGTGTGTGTGTGTGTGTGTGTGTGTGTGTTCCCTACTTTTTAATGCTGTAGATTACAGTCTTCTTTATCTGATCATTTTCAGTGTATTGTTGATCTCCGAAAAATGAGCATTAATCGTAACGACAGACCTTCCCCTGACTGTTATTGAAAAATGAACATTAACCATAACGAAAAAACCTTCCACTGACTGTATTGAAAAATGAAACTTAACCATGACGACAGACCTTCCCGTGACTGTTACTGAAAAATGAACATTAACCATAACGAAAAAAAAAAAAAAACCTTCCCTAACTGTTATTGAAAAATGAACATTAACCATGACGACAGACCTTCCCGTGACTGTTATTGAAAAATGAACATTAACCATAACGATAAAAAAAACCTTCCCCTGACTGTTACTGAAAAATGAACATTAACCATAACGATAAAAAAAAAAAAAAACCTTCCCCTGACTGTTATTGAAAAATGAACATTAACCATGACGACAGACCTTCCCCTGACTGTTATTGAAAAATGAACATTAACCATGACGACAGACCTTCCCCTGACTGTTATGAAAAAATGAACATTAACCATAGCGAAAAAACCCTTCCCCCGACTGCCATTGAAAAATGAACATTAACCATGACGACAGACCTTCCCGTGACTGTTATTGAAAAATGAACATTAACCATGACGACAGACCTTCCCCTGACTGCCATTGAAAAATGAACATTAACCATGACGACAGACCTTCCCCTGACTGTTATTGAAAAATGAACATTAACCATGACGACAGACCTTCCCCTGACTGTTATTGGTTAGCAGTCATCTGACCCCCGGAACACAAGTCTACAGAAGTCATCAGTGACCCCCGGAACACAAGTCTACAGAAGTCATCAGTGACCCCCGGAACACAAGTCGACAGAAGTCATCAGTGACCCCGGAACACAATGGATTGTATAGTGAGACTCGCATGGATTGTATAGTGAATCTCGCAGGAATTATATAGTGAGTCTGGCGTGGATTGTAATGTGAATCTCGCATGGATTGTATAGTGAGTCTGGCATGGATTGTATAGTGAGTCTGGCATGGATTGTATAGTGAATCTCGCAGGAATTATAAAGTGAGTCTGGCGTGGATTGTATAGTGAATCTCGCATGGATTGTATAGTGAGTCTGGCATGGATTGTATTGTGAGTCTCGCAGGAATTATATAGTGAGTCTGGCGTGGATTGTATAGTGAGACTCGCATGGATTGTATAGTGAGTCTCGCATGGATTGTATAGTGAGTCTGGCATGGATTGTATAGTGAGACTCGCATGGATTGTATAGTGAGTCTGGCGTGGATTGTATAGTGAGACTCGCGTGGATTGTATAGTGAGTCTCGCATGGATTGTATAGTGAGTCTGGCATGGATTGTATAGTGAATCTCGCATGGATTGTATAGTGAGTCTGGCATGGATTGTATAGTGAGTCTGGCATGGATTGTATAGTGAGTCTCGAATGGGATTGTATAGTGAGTCTCGCATGGATTGTATAGTGAGTCTGGCATGGATTGTATAGTGAGTCTCGCAGGGATTGTATAGTGGGTCTCGCATGGATTGTATAGTGGGTCTCGCATGGATTGTATAGTGGGTCTCGCAGGGATTATATAGTGGGTCTCGCAGGGATTGTATAGTGAGTCTCGCAGGGATTGTATAGCGACTCTGGCAGGGATTGTATAGTGAGTCTGGCATGGATTGTATAGTGAGTCTCGCATGGATTGTATAGTGAGTCTCGCATGGATTCTATAGTGAGTCTGGCATGGATTATATAGTGAGACTCGCATGGATTGTATAGTGAGTCTCGCATGGATTGTATAGTGAGTCTCGCAGGGATTGTATAGTGAGTCTTGCTGGATTGTATAGTGAGTCTCGCACGGATTGTATAGTGAGTCTCGCATGGATTGTATAGTGAGTCTCGCATGGATTGTATAGTGAGTCTGGCATGGATTGTATAGTGAGTCTCGCATGGATTGTATAGTGAGACTCGCATGGATTGTATAGTGAGTCTCGCATGGATTGTATAGTGAGTCTCGCAGGGATTCTATAGTGAGTCTCGCAGGGATTCTATAGTGAGTGTCGCATGGATTGTGTAGCGAGTCTCGCATGGATTGTATAGCGAGTCTCGCATGGATTGTATAGCGAGTCTCGCATGGATTTTGTAGCGAGTCTCGCATGGATTGTATAGTGAGTCTGGCATGGATTGTATAGTGAGTCTGGCATGGATGGTATAGAGAGTCTGGCATGGATTATATAGTGAGTCTCGCATGGATTCTATAGTGAGTGTCGCATGGATTTTATAGTGAGTCTCGAATGGATTGTATAGAGTGAGTCTCGCATGGATTCTATAGTGAGTCTCGCATGGATTCTATAGTGAAGTCTGCATGGATTCTATAGTGATCTCGCGTGGATTATACAGTGAGTCAGTGTAAAATCCTAATTGTGGCCGGCCATGTGGTCGACGGCGCC